>JAAGKR010007029.1:5316-21060 GCA_011419295.1 Clarias macrocephalus | reverse complement strand
GCTGCAAAGACTCTTAGAGAACAATCTGTTTGTCAAAGCGGAGAAGTGCGAATTTCACACAACAACCACCACATTCCTAGGGTTCGTCATTGGTCCCTTAGGCATCAAAATGGAGCCTGCTAAGCTCCAGGCAGTCACGAATTGGCCCACACCCACTACAAGACAGGAGCTTCAGAGATTCTTGGGATTCGCCAACTTTTACCGCCGCTTCATCCGAGGCTACAGCTCCATTGCTGCCCCCTTAACAGGCCTGACTTCTCCCAAAACGCGTTTCCGTTGGGACATGAACACTGAAAAAGGTGCTAGGTGCAAACACACCAACACCGCACCCGCGGTCTTCTCAGACCACTACCAATCCCATCCCGTCCATGGTCGAACATTGCCCTGGATTTTGTCACAGGGTTACCCTCCTCCTACGGCCACTCGTGCATCATGAGCGTGGTGGATCGGTTCTCTAAGGCCGCACACTTCGTTCCACTACCCAAACTTCCAACTGCTAAGGAGACTGCTGACCTCTTGATTATGCACGTTTTCAGGCTGCACGGTCTCCCCAAAGACATCGTTTCCGACCGCAGTTCACCTCTCAATTTTGGAAGGCATTTTGCAGACTCATAGGAGCCACGCCCAGTCTGTCCTCAGGTTTTCACCCCCAGTCCAATGGTCAGACTGAAAGAAAGAACCAGTTCCTCGAGGTAGCCCTAAGGTGCATGGCTTCCCGAGATGTCACCTCTTGGAGCAAGTTTTTGCCTTGGGTGGAGTACGCCCACAACTCCCAGGTATCGTCATCTACTGGTTTGTCTCCCTTCCAGTGCTGCCTGGGCTACCAACCACCATTGTTCCCGTCGCAGGAGGAGGAGGTCAGTGTCCCACCTGCCCAAGCTTTTATCTGACGCTGCAGAAGGACCTGGCTACAAGCAAGGAGAACGCTGTCATGGGTCGGCAGAAGATACAAGAGACAGGCCGACCGCAAACGCTCCCAGGCTCCCAAGTACAGGGTGGGCCAGAGAGTCATGCTCGCCGCCAGAGACATCCCCCTAAAGACCACCTGCCGCAAACTCTCCCCTCGGTACTTCGGTCCCTTCACCATCACTAAAATAGTCAATCCCTGCGCAGTTAAACTCTTGCTCCCCTCAACTATGCGGCGGATCAACCCTACGTTCCACGTGTCCCAGCTACGCCGTCTCGCCGCATGCCCATTAAATCTCCCTGTTTTGATCTCTCGCTTCCTTGCTTTTGACCACGGCCTTTTGTCTACGTGTTTTGGATTGTCGCTCCGCTGCTTGATTCTCCAGTTACCGATTTAAAGCTTCCTCTTTTGACTACGGCTCTCGCTTCACGATTTGGCTTTGACGCCACGTTGACTGATCTCCCGGTATTTGACCCCGCTTCCGCATTCCGACCGCGCTCCTGTTTAACGTTGCTGTCACTCATCTGCGCTTGGATTCACCTTGTTCCGCTCCGCCCAGTGACATGGAGGCAGGGAAAGGAACATAAAGTGTCCCTTTATGCAGATGATCTACTTTTTATATCAAATCCAATTTCTTCCCTGCCACCTTTGCTGTCATTGCTAAGTGAATTTAGCTATTTTTCGGGATATAAATTGAATTTGCACAAAAGTTAACTTTTTCTGCTAAATAATACAGCACTAACAACAGGAATGCATCACCTCCCTTTCAAGATAGTGAAAAATCTGTTTACCTATCTTGGGATTACAATTACAAGGAAAAATAAACACCTTTTTAAATAAAATTTTATTAGGTTGTTGAACCAAACAAAAAAGGACTTGGGGCAATGGACACCACTTTCCATGTCCCTGGTGGGTCGCATTAATGCCATTAAAATGAGTATTCTTTCTAAATTTTTATATCTGTTTCAATCTGTTCCTGTTTTTATTCCCAAATCTTACTTTGGTGCTTTAGATTCAATTATATCATCTTACATTTAGAAAAGTAAACATCCTCGATTGAACAAGTCCCTCCTTCAAAGATCTAAAAGAGATGGTGGCATGGCTTTACCTAATTTTCGTTTTTACTACTGGACAGCAAACATTCGATGTGTCATCTTTTGGGCACATTTTCATAACCAACCTAATTGCCCTGTCTGGGTGAAAATGGAACTAAATTCTGTCAAAGACCTCTCTGTCTCTGCACTGCTTGGATCTGCACTCCCCACCCCCTCAATTAAATCAATAAATAATTCAGTTATTAGGCATACCTTGAGAATATGGGCTCAGTTCAGAAAGCACAGTAGTCTTCTGGGCTTCTCTCTCTCCAGTCCTATCGTCTCTAACCATCTCTTCCAACCTTCTTTACATGATTCAGTGTTTCAGTAATGGTACAGTAAGGGCATTAAGTTTTGCAAAGATCTGTTTGTTGATCACAGGTTTGCATCATTTGAACAGCTTTCCGAAAGGTTTAACTTGCCCAATTCTCATTTTTTCAGATATCTGCAAGTAAGACACTTCATTAGCTCATCAATATCAAATTTCCCTGAGGCTCCTGATGCAAATATTATAGATAATCTCCTCTGTTTGTCCCCACTGCGTAAAGGCCTAATATCCATTATTTATGGTGGACTGATGGGTCTGAGTCATACCTCTGAGTAAAATCAAAACTGCTTGGGAGAAAGACCTAAATTTGACACTGTCAGATGCGCCCGGCATTCTTTATTACAGTTTAAGGTTGTACACAGGGCTCATTTCTCCAAACTTAAGCTTTCCCGTTTCTACCCAAACGTCGATCCTTGTTGTGATAAATGTAAAAGCGGAGAGGCGTCTCTTATTCATATGTACTGGACATGCCCGAATTTGGAAAAATTCTGGAGGGATGTCTTTAAAACCTTGTCGTACATATTGAAATGCAATCTTGAACCAGACCCTCTGATTGCTCTTTTTGGTACTACTGGAGAGGAAGATAAGCATCTAACTCCAGCTAAACAGCGTTTGTTGTCTTTTGCGACACTCCTGGCCAGACGTTCTCTTTTATTCAAGTGGAAGGATGCCACCTCACCCACTCATTCCCAGTGGCTCAGAGATATTATGTCCTGTTTATCCCTGGAGAAGATTCACTACTCAATCCGCCATTCGGACTTGAAATTTCAACAGGTGTGGGGGCCCTTCCTTCGCTTTTTTCATATACATTTGTAGTTTGATTCCTTACCTATTTAATATTTATTTATTTATTTTTCTTTGCACACAGAACCAAAACTTCCAGCTCCACAGGTTTGTTTTTAATTTTTTTCATTTCTCTCCTTTTTTTAAATATGCGTGGTGTCTAGCCTTTCCTATACATGTATAGCTGGCTTGGAATTAGGGAGGAGTGAGGTGGGTGTTATGGGGTTTTATAAGGGGACTATATAATATATATTGAAATGTTACATGTTTACCCTGTTGTATCCCTGTTTAAAATCAATAAAAATATTGTTGAGGAAAGGGCATACAGATTTTTATTAAGCCATAACTAAATTTCTCTTAAATAAATGGAAAATGATTGTGTTTTAGCATGTAATCATTCAATCGTGTCAAAAGTTAAGGCTGTTTGGCATTTTCATTAAGAGATGTTAAGGACAACTGAAGTAATATGTTACCTGCAAAAAAAATTTTTTTTTGGAAAGTGATATTTCTCTTACTATTTCTGTCCATACATTGTTAAAAACAACTTTTTTTATATACATATTTTATTATTTGCCAATTTGACATTTGTATATGAGATTTTACACTGAGCATACAACTGAGACAAGATGCATACTTGATTATGATAGAGATCATGTTTTATGAATAATTTACTCAGGAGGTCTAAAGTGATGAGACATAAAGTAAGGCATGGTAAACTATTCATCAGTACCTAAGGAGTAACACCAAGAGAATGTGGGTTATGTATACATGAATGGATATTTTTAATAGGTTCAGTTTACAGCTATTTAGAGAGAGGTTTCCAATCTTGATACATATTTTTTTGTTTTTCCAGAATGCTGGTGGAGACAGTGTGTTGCATGACCTTGCAACACAAACGATGAAAATCTATGTGACCAAGAACATTGTGTCAGAAGAGCCAGTGGACATAATTGAGGGGGTAAAAGTTATGACTGGTCTGGACATTGTTCCGAGTGCTTGCTGCATGATGGTTGCACTGGATGCAGTGGATCTTGCCTATCCCACAAGATCTCAAGTACACATTTGAGACTTTTCAGAAAATGTCCCTGGAGCTTATCTTTAAGAAATGTTTTATTTTTGTAAACTCTTTGAAATGGACTCCCTCAGTTATGGACCTGCTCAGGTGGTGGTGAAGTTATTAACATTAATTTTATGATGTGGTTAAGTGATTACAAGTTCATTATTCATTTATTTTAAACTTTTGCCAATGTTTGCCTGTTTACAATGTTTTAAAATATTCTAAGTCTGTTGTAAAGCAACAGTCATGTGCCTACATAAGCACTTAATCTGTTTCAAGGCCTCTTCATAACATGTGTTCAGAAGTTTTGTAGCTTGTATGAGGCTTCAGCCAAGTTGCAAAAATAAATGATTTCACATTGTTACATGTCTTGTGACTTTACTTTCACAATGTCAATTTCTTTGTACTGTAATTTATTTAAGTAAATTGTAGTTATTGCAGTAAAAATTAAGCGGGAAACGTGAGTTTTATTAAGCAGCATAATGCAAAAATATGATTTTATAATATTAATTAATTTAGTCATATTGAATCATTTACACTTGGATATTTCAGAAATATTTATATATTTTATGTACAGTAGAACCTTGGATTACGAGCATAATTCGTTCCGGAAGTGGGCTCGTATTCCAAAACACTCTTAAACCAAATCATTTCCCATAAGAAATAATGAACTCAAATTATTCGTTCCACAGCCCCCAAAAATAAATACATAAAAATAATTAATACAATCTATAAAATGAAAATGAAACAAATTAATCTGCACTTTACCTTTAAAAAAAAGTACAAATAAATCCTGACAGATAAGTGTTTCCATTGGTGCGCGCACACGCCTTGTGTGTGTGTGTGTATGTTTGAATTAGCCCCTTCCCTCGCCTCGTTTTACACAGTAACACTCCTCCTCCCTCTCCCCACCTCGTTTTTTCACAACAGTTTCACAACAAACACACGCACACAACAGAAACAGTTTTAACAGGAAAAAAAGAAATCTCTCTGAGACTGACATGAGCGTATATTAACAGACACTTTTTAAGTGCGCATAAACACATAAACACAGCGGAAACACCGGTTTAACGGAAAAAAAGCGAGACTGGCACGAGCGCATACTAAAGGAATCACTTATGTTTCACAACAAACACACACACACGAACACAGAAACATCGTTTAAACAGGAAAAAAAAAAAGAAATCTCTCTGACCTGGCATGAGCGCATACTAAGGGAATCACTGCTGTAAAGTAAAAAAAAATAAAATAAAATGAACCAGCACCTTACCTTTGAAAAGAATCAGACAGAGCAGAGTTTCTGTGTCTTTGTGAAGCTGGGAGGGGTGAAAAGGCAAGAGAACGTCTGTGTGTGTTTCAGTGTCAATTTGCACACGCACGAGCAGAGTTTGTGTTTGCGAAGCCGTGGGGGGGGAAGGAGGGAGAGGGAGGGGGGAGGAGTAAGGTGAGAGAGTGACGCTCGGTGTCAAAATAAGAGTTGCATGTGTGAAGCATGATACTCGGCGCTCATAAACTAATACTTGCTCGGTTTCCGAATTAAAAAATTATTTAAAATCTTTGCTCGGTTTGCGGAGCACTTGTAAACCACGTTACTCGCAATCCGAGGTTCCACTGTATATGTTTAGTAAATATACATTTAGTTAGGATAGATATTAAAATTTAATAAAATTATTAGTAGATTGAAACAAATTTTAGGCGGGATAATGAGAAAGTGTGAAACCTGTTTTTGTTTAAATTGCTTTATATTTATTTAATGCATTTGATTACATCAACTCATAATTTCCTATAATATTACTAAATGCAACACAGTTTAGCTGTTGCTTTTATCACAATGGACATATATTTATATATGTTTATATATATTTATTAAATTTAAATAAATAATTTAATGGATTGTACTCAATAATTCACCACTTAAAATCTAATTATTTTAAGTGTCACTTTGTTGCCTCAATTTTATTGAGTAACCAGTGGTCAAATTTTTTTAGATTGTAGAGTACACTTTATCGACTAACCGTCCAGCACAATTTAGTGTATCTTACCAGTTCTGCTTATCACGTGGCCACCGATGATGACACAAAGTCTAGTATTTAGCAATTACGAACAAGGTAACGCAAGATCTGGGCAAATGTTTAAACTTTAAAGTACATGACCAAGACAACAGTTCTTTATAAAGAAGCAAGAATTTATTGAACTAATTTACATGAAACTATGCTATTTTAATTATTCATACACAGTCATGGAAAAGGAGCTTTGAGGCCTCCACGTGAGGCTCTGGAAAGGAGCTTGTGGGACCATTCATAGATCGCCCGCTTGCCCCAGCGTTACGGTCCAGAGACTGGAGAGACAGAGACTGGTTAGTGGGGTTAGTAGCTACACGGAATATGGAGACACAGGATGCTGACCTAACCGGGTTAGTATCTAATGGAGTTAGTACGGACCTAAAGAGGAAACAGAACACAAGAAGCAGGGCACCCATGAGGCTATTCCAAACTAGCAGCTAACCTACTAGCGACCAGAACCACTTGCAGTCAATCCCACTAGAGGCTAACCCTACTAGCAGTCTAGGCCTACTAGAGGCTAACCCTGCTAGCGGCTAAGCACTCATGGGGTTACAAACACTTAAACAGAAAAGGAAAGCAACAAACAAAGAACTAGACAAGAAGGCAGACACCTGGGATACACAGACCACTACTTACACAGGAGGACTAAACACTGAACAAGGCAGCTCCATGAATCCATCAGAACAAGGGACATACAGAAAACAAAACTAGAGCCCTCTGAAAACAAAGGTTACAAAACATAAACCAAATATAAATTTAAAGAAACAAAAAGGAATGCCCACATGACGGTATAGGATATAAACACAAAAACAATCAAACAGCAACAAACAAACAACAACATTCAACAACAATGCTCGACCCAGTTTCCCAGAACAAACTGCTATTTATAGAAACTTTAATGAGCCACCTCAGTTCAGGTGAGCACTCATCACCTGACTGAGGTGCCTTCTGGGAAACTGAGTCGACCAACAAAAACTACAGACAGACATGAACAGTGACCTCTAGTGGAGGTTCCTAACACACACACACTTAAAAAGTTCAGAGGGTGAAAGTTAATGGAGTTAACTTAAATGATTTACTGGAAGTGAGAAAGTCACAAGAGCAAAGCCTTGGGTTTAATCTTACGGCTTAGTTATGAATCATGCACTTTCAGCAAGGTGTGAAGCTTTGTTTGTTTTACTTGCGTTATGTGACGGTTGTTCTCGTTGGTTTGCCTTCAGCGAAGGGAATCATGGCGTTGCTGATTGGTCGGTGCGCTGGGTTGAGGTGACGTCTTTTGGGAAAGCCCTCGGCAGCGTTTTGGTTGCCGATGATGATGCTCTGAGACTTCTTCTGCGGACGTTCAAGCGGTATCGGAGTTCAAGCCAAAGTTTCTCTGCGTGTCAGAAGCGCAGGTCAGAAGTTAAAGTTCAGGCGTTGGTTGAGAGCGGAGCATGAGAGGCGTCCGCTTGCTTCCTTCAGATGGCATGATGTCCAAAAACGTGCCGAGGCTGCTCAGACCTTAGGTTTTTAATCTCACCGTGAAGGTCTGTCTCACAGCCGTTTGTTCCAATCAGAGATGGTTGTGGGCGTAGTCACGCCCCGCATGGTTCCTATTTTTCGTGCATACATTTAACATACATAATGTCACGTGGGAGGCCATCTCAGTGGAGTTTTAGTAATTTAGGTAAAGTGTATTAACATGAGTCTGGTTCATATGACACACCAACGTTCATTGAATATACAGAGCTTTAATTTGATACTAAACACCCCATTTCTTGCATACTCATTCATACCTTTATCTATAGCAAGGGCTGTACAGGTTGATTACACTCCATAAGTTTATAGTAAACATGTAAACACAACACAAAAACATCATACATTCTACATGTACACACGTATATAATTTTATATCTGCCCTAGTGGCATACTTTAACTGATTATCGTAGTATGTGTCCCTAAAGCTTTGTATGTTCTCTGTTCTGGGGCCCAGAGGAAATGCATTCTGGAGGGTCAGCAACTACCAAGGGGTTGTGAAACTTCCCTATTCAAGGCACTTGTGCTGCTCTACACCGTTTTGAGTGGAGATGTGAGATGCTTTTCTCTGGTACAAGGATGTTGTTTGTGCAGATCTGCACCATCTGAGTTGGGAAAGAGTAACTGTTTCTCTCTTTATTTGCTCATGTTGTGAACTGTCTCTTCCCTCTTTGAGGTGGCCTGCCAGTCCCTACACTGGATTACCTACAAAAAACAAACAAACAAACAAAAAAACACAGAAACAAAAATACAGGTACCTTCCCTGAGTCATAAAAAAAAAAAAACAGTGTATAAATTCCCTCTTCCCAAAATAAATGGCAGCCACGCCCCTACTACTGGTGAATGCACAAACATGCAGTGAAATTATCTACAAATATATATACAAAGACAAACCAAACCAAAAGGGCAAAGCAATAATCAAAGTCAATGGGAGGCAAAAAGTCAAAACCAGAATACACAACCAAATATCAAAATGCCAAAATCACAATCTCTTTCCTCTTTCCCGCATCTCTCTCCGGTATATATAAGGTCGCGCTGGTTGATGACGTCACTCTCAGGGCGGAAGGTCAGGTAGGTGCTGATGTGGGGACAGTTAGAAAACCTGGGGTGGAGTCTGAAGCGGCGCGCGACCAGGACACAATACACACACGCAAGCGCAACGAAGCATTTACAGCAGGGGTGTCCAAATCCAGGCCTGGAGGGCCAGTGACCAGCACAGTTTGTAATTCACCAACACCTAAACACACCCACTGAACCTAGTAATTAACAGATTAGTTAAATCAGCTTTGTTTGAGAAGAAGAAGCACCAAACTGTGTTGGACACTGGCCCTCCAGGACTGGATTTGGACTCCCCTGATTTACAGTATACAAAGCATAATGTTTTTATTATTTTTACATTTTCATTCATTTGTTTTACTCACTAGCGGATATGATTTAAAATGCAGCGAATTACAATACTTCAAACAAAACATACTTAAGTAAAAGTAAAATTACAGGTTTTAAAAACTACATTAAAAAGTAGAAGTACACAAAAAAAAACTACTCGATTATAGTAACGCGAGTAAATGTAATTCGTTACTTTCCACCTCTGATCAAAGCTATGTTTTGCCTTGTACAGCTTTGCTTTGTAGGCCGATTGTGCCCTTATGCTCTGCTGTTAGGCCTCGGCCTGCATTGCAGCTCCCAATAATTGCTTCTTTTCTTTTTATGTAATAGTCATTTCTTGGAATATATTTCGTAATAAAACGTTGATTTTCTGATATCTACGTCCAGGGGCGCTGCTAGCAATTTTGGGCCCTATGACAAAATATGCGGTTGGGCCCCCCTACCAGACCCATTCCGCACAAAACATACAAGCCAACCTAGCTATTCAAAATTTTTGTCTGTAATATAATAGTACTGACCTATTACTTTTGTCTCATTATTAGTGAAATAGTTATCTGCTATCTTACACGGTAGTGGTACTTAAAGTCTGCTAGTGTAACATGGTTAAAAAGAAGATTTAATTTAAAGAGTAAAGAATCTTGTGTGAATTTCATAAAATAAGGTTTTTGGTTATATTGTTGGTATATGCTCGCCTCCGGTGGCTATTAATGGTACTGCAGATGTAATATTTTGTCCCTCTTCTCTTTCTGTATCTCAGCAGATCTGAGTATCACCGCTGTGGGTATGTGTGTTTTCTCATGCTCTGGCTCATTAACGTATTAATTGTGAAAATAAAATGTTCAATGTGAGTCTTTTCGATGCAATTGACTGATTTTATGTATTTGAATGTGTATACAATGCATTTAACACTTTAGCAAAGTTGTTGAGGCCATTATAAATATATTGAAATACAAGTGGTAACGAGTGCATTTCACGTGGTCATTGTGTCAGTCTTAAAATCTCAGATAATTAATGGTAATATGTGTTGAGTGAAAGTGCAATTTCTGTTCTTCTAGTCATGTGTATATCTGCAATTTATTGTCTCCAGCCAACCTGTTTTGTACCCCTTTCTCTATCAAAAGGTATGTTGCTTTCATGATTATAATAATGTAAATGTTAACAAATGCTGTTTAAAAATTAATTAAGTTATCTTATTGTTGCCTATAGGTTACTGTCTAATACTACTACACTGTTACTATTTACAAGTGTACTGTTATAGATTTCATATTGTATCCTACTGTTACATTCAATGGCAGCAGATCTGAGTATCACCGCTGTGGTCATGTGTATATCTGCAGTTTATTGTCTCCAGCCAACCTGTTTTGTACCCCTTTCTCTGTCAAAAGATTTGAGTTTCACTGCTGTGGATAAAAAGAAGTTAAACAAATCCCGTGTGTGAGCGTGTCCTTCCACATCTGTAACACTAGCAAAGGTAGCCAATAAGATAATGCTGGCATATTTGCTACAAATTCAAGATCTATATCTGGACTAAAATTACATATTTAATTTTCATTAGTGAAAAACGTAACGAGAGATGTAGCTATCGAATATTTTAGTAATTGAGTATTCTACCAAAAATTTAATAGATTAATCGAGTAATCGGATAAAATGTATTTTTGCTTAATTAAATAGCAATATAAAATATACTGCTCAAAAAAATAAAGGGAACACTTAGTCCCGGTTTGACTTGAATTTGCATACACACATGAGAGGTGTTCAAGTCAAACTGGGATTAAGTGTTCCCTTTATTTTTTTGAGCAGTATATATAAGAGTAGGATTAATTGGTTTTCTTTTTATCAAAAAATAAACATTGTCATTATTCACAATATAAGGAATAGTCTAAAGTTGACTGAGATTAATTAAGTGCATTACAGTGCCGTACATTCTTATTTTTAAGCCTTTTCTCAGATGCAAAAACTAAAAAAAAAAGGTATTTCAAATTACTTTAAGTATCAAAAAAACTAAGGCACACATTAAAATAAATAATTATACGAAAACACTAACTTAACTTTCAAAACTAAAAGTTTCAAAATCTACAGCTCAGGCATGACATAAGCCTTTACTGACTTCTTATTGGAATGCTTTGTGATGACATTTAGGATGCAAAAATCCATGGACAGGAACAAGAGTTCATCAGAATATAAATGTCTCTCTATTGGATGTGTGTGTGCACACTAGTCTTTAAAGGAGCGTTAACATGTTAACATGCTCCGAACTGAGGCTTGCCCTGCGCTTTGAAGCAATGTTTCCTGCTGCTGAAAACAGTTTTCATTGATAAAAGTTTTTTCATCACTCCCTCCCATCCCAGAACGCTCCCTTAAATCAATACACAGCTAACTGTTTGCGTCTCCTTCCGCGTTGTGCGTGACGTAAGCGCTTTCGTCTGTGTTTACTGACGGCTTGCATCCGGAAGCGCGCTGCGTCACTTCAAACAAATAATTGCGCAAAAAAACATAAATTAAAAACTTAATTAAAAATGAAAAAGAAGCTTATTTCTAATTTTTTTGTTTACTGCTAGTAGTGTTATTAATAATAAAGCAGATCTCTGGGGGCCCCTAAAGGGCGTGGGCCCTTAGAAGCGTCCTAACTTTTTTTTTTAATTAATTTATGTATGTAGAGGTTGTTGACCCTATCTGGTTGAGTAAAATATAAATCTGTTACCAAACAAGAATACTTTAGCTTTTGTCAGCAGATGTAAGAATAAAAGTGTTTTAATCATACAAGGCATTAAGTACTAAAGAACACACACTAAGTAAAATACACATGTTTGAGTCTACATTTTCTAATTCTAATTTCTTAAGGTTTAATAAAAGTGGTTGTGACGTATTATTAAATTATATTGAATTTAACGATTCATGATTCTAACTAATCTGACCATATTAAGAAGTGTGTAAGGTGTGTATATAATATATAGTCACTGCGTGCTCCCAAATCAACATCACTCCTCACTCACTCCAAAGATCAACTAGGTACAGCTGGTGAGCTACCGGCGTTAATGATCCCATGCTTCTCTCCGCTCTATAAAACACAGCGGGGAGTGTCGGGGGTCTGTCTGTTGGGAAGCTGGATTTCACTTCATGGTGGGATTTATTAAAGACAGTGGCATGCGAGTGAGGTGATGTGATGCACCCCAGAAACTTTTAAAAGGGGGACCGGAATGCCGCTGTCATGCACACTCGTAACACAACCGGCACGAGGACCTGGAAGTAGTACGATCGCGATCCAGGAAGCATAAAAGGAAACAAAATGGCGCTTCACCTCGCTCAGTCATTGAGTTCGCCCATTGAGTTGAGACGCTACGCCGACTATTCTGTGAGTACTCACCGATTCGGGTTGCTTCTTTTGATTGTGTGTTGCTAGAACACGGGTTTATTTGTGTAGATCCTTGCTCTTCGCGTAAGAGAGTTCTTAGACTAATCGCGAGCTTATCCTGTCTATTCGTGCTGCTTCCGTGTTTGGGTTTACCATCCACGCTACACGGGCTAACTGCTAAAGCTTTTCTGTTTATCCTTCGGTTGCTCGTGACAGCCGCCCTTTGATCTCCGCGAGAGGACAGCATGTGAACGAGCTGCACGAGCTCCCACGGCACCTGTGCTTCCACGCAAAGCCCACCTTCGCATCCCCGCTGCCAAAGAGGAAAAGGCCGCTGAGAGGACTGCGTTAAGGACCCCGATCCCAGCCGGGAAAGCCGCCCAGCCGACGGACGTCACAGAGAGACTTCTGCCTGTAGCTACGCCCAGAGAGAGCCGGGAGGGGCCGGTCAAAGAAACTCGCACATATCACTAGTCCATGTGTTATACAAGAATTTACTGAAATTAAAATTAGAGTAGATAGAGATCTTTTTTCTAAGGAAGGATGCCTACAAGAGCTAATAAATAGATAAACAAATATTGATATGTTCATGAGACATAAATCGAAAGTGTATTTACACTGCTAAATCTTCCTGCATTTGTCTGCATAGTTCATTTGTTAAAAACTAAAAGTAATTAAATATTGTAATGCTATTTGGACTGTATTTTTTAAATGTTTTGAAACTCTATGGCATTTACAATATAAAATTTTACATACGACACACGTAAAGTCGGTAGTCCAGCATGTAAAATTTTTTGGGACACGCTTTATGTTTTAATATTATGCTTTAATATACTGTAAGATATTCATAATAGTCTTTGCTAACTAATATTTACATTGAGAATGTTTGAATATTTGACAGAAATTAGAAGGTTTGTGAGAGCGGTAAAAGAAGCCATCTATGTGCAAGTGGAAAATCCTTCTGTCAACAGAGGTGGAAATAAAACTTATCAACTTCCCTCAGATTGAAGAAGCTACTTAGATAAGTAGTGAAATGTTTCTAAAAAAAATTGGTGTCCAGAAACTTCCAGAAAACCTCACCTGGAAGACTGAAAATCTTCACATACATATTTAGCTTTGTGTTAGAAGCTAGGAGCTGTATACCTCATGAACTTCTTAGCATTTTGCCATAACCTCACACTCACATTAACCGATAATGAAAGTTCGAAACAAAATAGTAACGGTTCAAAGGCAATTCGGGTCGACTTAGAAGAAAATACTACAAAGACAAAGTGTTGCTTACCAGATTACTTTCACTCATGCCTGAACACATATAAATTAAAATGAAACAATAACTTACAGGAGAAGAGCCTCATTTTATATTTAACATCCTGCTGCTTAGAGATCAGAGAAATATGGCTAAAAGTATAGGAGACATCAGACAGGCTGCAGGAAATGCATTTGTGCATCCTAAAACTCACTCACTCACTCATCATCTATACCGCTTTATCCTGTACTCAGGGTCACGGGGGGCCTGGAGCCTATCTCAGGAGACTTAGGGTACAAGGCGAGGTATACCCTGAACAGGGTGCTAATCCATCGCAGGACACACACACACACACACACACACACACACACACACACACACACACACACTATTTCACACAAATTTGGGAAAGACAATTAACCTAACCTACATGTCTTTGGACTGTGGAAGGAAACCGGAGTACCTGGAGGAAACCCACCAAGCACGGGGAGAACATGCAAACTCCATGCACACAGAGACAGGAATCAATGAGGAATTACTTGAAGTTGTTATACATGCAGCCGAAAGGTTGCATATCAACTGGCCGCAGATGCGAATTTCCCCCAAGCGCTCAAAATTAGGCGACAGGTTTCTGTCGGGTGGACGGAACGTTGTTGGGCCTCAACGACACGCTCTCCCTTTCTTTGGTGAGCTCCATGATGAGGAGATCACTAAAGAACCATAGTTCTTTCATGGAAGCCTTATTCATCCTATGTTTTTGGGACTTTGATTTATCAGATATTATTTATCGAATATTGCTAATGCGAAGAGCATGGTTATATGATGTTGCCCCAGATAGAAGAGACTCTTGCAGTCTCTCCTCGGACATCATCCTCCCTGAAAAAGCCCACACTCCCCACCAAACCATGTAGACTGACATCTTCCCTGGTGGAAAAAACTTTTCAGGCTTTTCAAGCGGGTCAGGCTGGTGCTACACTGCTGAAAGGCTGACCTGCTGGAAGACTTGAGCACTGGCGGGTCTATTGATGAGAGGGCATTCACAGAGCTACGCCGAGCCACAGCTCTGTCTCTCCATGCAACCAAGCAGACGGCTTGTGCTATTGGCCGTTCTATGGCTTCCATGGTCTCCACAGAGAGACATCTATGGCTAAATCTCACGGTCGATAAGGATAAGGATCGTGCTTTCCTCCTTGATGCCTCCGTCTTGCCTTCCGGCCTTTTTAATTCCGTCGCCACTAGGTTTCGGGAGGCGAAACTATATGACCAGGACTCGTGAGGTTTCTACCCCGCCGTGCTCAAGAGTCGAGACCGTCAGCCACCCAGTCCCGACCAGGTCTGGCTCTCACAAGGCGTGAGGCACAGAGGGAGAGTGTGGTGAGCCAGGCACCCCCTCGTTGAGACTGGGGAGGGACTTGCCGTGCTTTGCATTCCGCTTTGCGACCTGAGGAGCATCATCTCCACCAAAAAGAAGTCCTGAGGCTGATGGGCCCAGGACCACGGGAGTGTCTCCTCATGTAAAAATTCCAATAATAGATAAAGACTTCTCCCTGGCACCCTCTGGAGGCCGTTGTCCAATCTCCACCACTGGTGTTTCGGGGAGCAGCGGTCTTTAGCAAAATGTTAGGTGCTCGGTTCCTTACTGCCATGTTTCAGGATGCCGAACACCTAACACCCCCCCATCCAGCCTTAGTGTCAAAACTTATACCCTTTTCAGAGAGGCTGGCAGCAGGTAACCTACTGCCAGGTATGTCTCCATAGGTACAAAGCACTTTAGAGAGAGGCTACATTTTGCACATCGGCCTTCGCGTTTCAATGGCGTGGTCTCCACTTCCATGAAACCGGAACAAGCGCATCTGCTTACTTGGCAATTACAGACTCTGATGGAAAAAGGGGCCATATAACATGTTCCCCTGCCAGACAGAGACCCAGCCTACTAAAGTCAGTACTTCCTGGTTTCCAAGAGAGATGGGGGGGGGGGGGGGGGTTGCGTCCAATTTTACATCTTTGTGGGCT
>JAAGKR010007028.1:16560-39289 GCA_011419295.1 Clarias macrocephalus | reverse complement strand
AGTGGTATGTGGAGCGGGACATGGAGCGGGACGTGCAGTGGTATGTGGAGCGGGACGTTGAGCGGTACGTGTAGTGGTATGTGGAGCGGGACATGGAGCGGGACGTGCAGTGGTATGTGGAGCGGGACATGGAGCGGGACGTGCAGTGGTATGTGGAGCGGGACGTGCAGTGGGACGTGCAGCGGGACGTGGAGCGAGACATGCAGTGGTATGTGGAGCGGGACATGGAGCGGGACGTGCAGTGGTATGTGGAGCGGGACATGGAGCGGGACGTGCAGTGGTATGTGGAGCGGGACATGGAGCGGGACGTGCAGTGGTATGTGGAGCGGGACATGGAGCGGGACGTGCAGTGGTATGTGGAGTGGGACGTGCAGGGGGATGTGAAGGGGCGAGAGCACACAGGAGGACGAGAGTTTGGTGTTGGTGAAGCAGAGATGCTCCGTGGGAAACAGGAACTCAGTACTGAGAGTCTCCCCTCCAGGGACCGGGGGTTCAGTCAGTCAGAGTTTGGACACTAACACAAAGCTCTGATGACGTGACAACACATTTCAGGCTACTGCTCAGAATCCGAGTGATAGAAATGCTGTGAGACATTGAAGGATCCACTAACATTCATTACAGACAAAAAAGAAGCAAATCACACTTACTAAACTTAATCATGTGAGCAATCTGAGCCAAGAAACTACAATATACACCGTGATATAGAGATTCAGTTATGAATCACGACTCTTTTGTGTGCTGATTCACACATCGACTCCACACTGACTTTCTATAGATTTATAATAAAAGATATACAAATATAGATTAAATATATGTTTAAAATAGTTTTTACATTTAGAATAGAGATGAACCGATCAGTCGGCCACGAGTCTTGAAAATCGCACGTGTTAGAAGTCCGTCGTGCTCCCGTTAGTAGCCGCGCGCTCGCTGTCACATAGAGTTCTGAGACTTTAAAGACGTTTGAGGCAGTAAAATATCACCTGGTCTGTATAATCCTGCAGGTGGCGCACTCTGAACTATTCACGCGTTTTCATGCCGTGTCGTACAGTAGGAGTGAATATTCAGAACTGCAGCAAGTCAGACTTCATTTCCATTTGGACCCTCAACTAGAAGTAAAATCCACTTATTTCTATCTACTGCCTGAAATTTAAACTCCATTTGTAATGTAAAGGAATGCGGATATTTATTCTGAGCCCGGTCCACAGACGTCATGGGGTCATGCTTGGCACTGATGGGATTCTACCAGGCAGGATCCTTAAGTCTTAAACACTCAATTTTAGAGTCATTTCAAGACCATTTGAGGTAAACCTACATAGCAGAGGTCATGTGTTTGTGCTATTGTCTAAGACTGAGTCATTTTCAGACTCGGGTTACTCTGAGTCAACCTGAAAGAGTCCCTTCCAAAACCACAATCTGTAGAATGAAGGCTGAGTTTCAGAGGTGCTCATAATGATATCAGACGTGATAACAGGAAAATGATTTAAATGTCTGGTTTGGATTTTTAGACCAAACTGTAGTGACATTTAAAATGGCCCGGGTGCTGAGAGATGCAGCTTTATTTAACAAACTGACTGAGTGAAGAAAACACACTTTGTCTGTCTGCTGAGAACAATTAAACTGTAGCGAAACTCATTTCTCGTAATTATGCGATTATATTCCTCTATTTCTAAGCAAACTGCAGCATTCTGTACAAACCTCTGCGCAGACGTGACCCCAGCATGACCTCAGTAATGCCCAACTTACTTAACTTGCATGCTTACTAATTACACTTTGCTGTAAAGGGTTTAATGAGCACTACAATGACAGGAACACGGAGTTCCCCTCACTGTGACCCGCATCCTCTCCACTACACGACACACCCGTCCCAGTAGGACGAGTAAGAAAGTGGACAATGGACAAGGGAAACTCCAAATGGATTTCTGTCTTTACTCCCCAGAAAGTACCATCAAAATACCAGGAGCTGTAAATATACATGACCATGCAGTGGAAACGCTTCTCTGGCCGCCCTCAGTAGTGAGCTGAGAGCTTCACTTAAAACTCTCATATACGACGAGTCTCAAGTCTTTCAAGAATTTACGTCATATATTTAGATTTACATGAGGAATAAAACACTTTCATGGGAAAATAATCAACTCGGGCGTATTCGACGAATAAAGGCAAACTCTTATCTCAAACCTGTCAAACATTACCATAACCATGAAGCTTTTTGTAGTTTCGCTAACCAAGCTTTGTGTGTGTGTCTGTGTGAGTGTGTGTGTGTGTGTGTGTGTGTGTGTGTGTGTGTGTGTGTGTGTGCGCTCTGTGGTATTAGCTGTGCAGGTTATCTGTCAATTTTTATTTCCTTAAAACGGCTCACTGAGTAAAATAAGGTGTTTACGCAGCACAGAGCTTTTCGAGTTTAAAGCAAAGTCCTCACACCACTCTGTAACGCTGCCCTTTAACACTCTGTACATTAACACGTGACTCAGCAACGCCGCGACTGCAGGGCGAATCTACAGACTCATGAAGAAGTTAAAGTGGATAAAGCAGGTGTTCCATTAGAGAGGAGCGAGGCGTGAAAGTGAACAGACGGAACAGCTGAGGCTTCCTTTACAGATCTGTGACTAACAAAAGAGTGGGAAGGACAAGCTGTCTCTGTCTCCGTCCCCTCGTGCCTTTAGGTGATGAATCTCAGACACAGCAGGGCCAATTACGTGCTATAAGGTGTGGGGTTTGTTTTCCTTCTCAAACAATGGCAACTCAGAGCGCGGTGTTAAAGGGCAATCACACGCCGAAGGACTGACGGAAACGCGGCACGTCTGGGTGGAATACACACGACGCTCGATATAAAAGTCATGAAGCTCTAAAGTCAAACACTTTGGTGGTCTGGTGAGGAATGTCAATGCACGAGTCAACTCACAGATATTTCAGGTTCTCCAAGTCCTCGAAAGTTCCTTTTGGGATTCTTCTGATGAGATTGTTGTTTAAAAGGCTATAGAGCAAAAAAAAAAACAAGAAGAAGGACATGACAGTTAACCAGACGGTTGTACAGTAGAGGAGTGTGTCAGGAGTGAGAGCTGACGACAACTAAGCAAACTCAAAACAAGCAGAATGTTCTTCAGATTTATCCGAGACCTGGGCTAAAACAGAATTCAAGTTCTCATGCTCACGCTGCCGCCGTGTCCTAATAACCCATAAAGCTGTGCGCAGATCGCAGAATGTCCTCACTGCAGCTGCAGATGATTCACAGCATTTAGAGAAAAACACCAAACTCTGTTCCAGACTCAGATCTGTTCCAACATTCACTCCATCTGTTCTGGTGCTTCGTGTTTCCTCGACTACTTCTTATGTCTCTTTGTTGTGTTTTCCTGTAATCTATTGTTTGTTTACGTTTACTATATATAGGGAATAAAACAAGATAGGACAAGCACTTATAAAAATTCATTAATGATGGGGTGAGGTAAAGCAGTACTGCAGCAATATACTGATGAGTAGCAGTATAACACTTATAACACTGCTTATAACACTTATAACACTGCTTATAACACTTATAACACTTATAACTCTTATAACACTTATAACTCTCATAACACTGCTTATAACACTTATAACACTTATAACTCTTATAACACTGCTTATAACACTTGTAACACTGCTTATAACACTTATAACACTGCTTATAACACTTATAACACTTATAACTCTTATAACACTGCTTATAACACTTGTAACACTGCTTACAACTCTCATAACACTGCTTATAACACTTGTAACACTGCTTATAACACTTATAACACTGCTTATAACACTTATAACACTTATAACTCTTATAACACTGCTTATAACACTTGTAACACTGCTTACAACTCTCATAACACTGCTTATAACACTTATAACACTTATAACTCTGCTTATGACACTGCTTATAACAAACTTACTTCTTTTGATTGTGTAAAGCTGCTTTGCAACAATGTCAATTGTTAAAAGCGCTATATAAATAAAATTGACTTGACTTATAACACTTATAACACTTACAACACTTATAGCACTGCTTATATATTTATTATATATATTGCAATATACTGATGAGTAGCAGTATAATACTTATAACACTGCTTATAACACTTTTTAACCAATCAAATTTCAAATTTGTCAACACACACACACACACACACACACACACATGCACACACAAACATGAACACACACACACAAACACAAACACACGCACACACACACATGCACATACACACACGCACACACAAACACACGCACACACACACACATGCATGCACAGACACCCACACACGCATGCACAGACACGCACACACACACACGCACGCACACACACACGCACGCACGCACAAACACACGCACGCACACACACACGCACAAACACACACACGCACACACACACATACATGCATGCACACACACATGCATGGACACACACGCACATGCACACACACACACACGCACGCACAAACACACATGCATGCACAGACACCCACACACATGCATGCACAGGCACAGACACACACACACACGCATGCACACACACATGCATGGACACACACAAACACATGCAAACACACACACACACACACACACAGAGAAGAGTGTGCTGGAGCGCGGCGGCCTAACGTTCCGATACTCACAGCGTGTTGAGGTTCCTCAGTCTCCTGAAAGAGCCCGGCTGCAAGTCTTTAATTTTATTAAACCTCAGATCTCTGTTTAAACAGAAACACAGAGTAACGATGATGAGAAAATAACACACAGTAACACAAGCACACATACTGCAGCTGATCAGTTGTTAAACGTGGAAACTTCTCTGCTGTATCTTCATGTATATATTAACAAGATAATAAAATGCACCTTCAAATGGTTTTTCAGGAGAAGAAAACCTTTAAAACATCTGGTCTGGCCTCAGCATGAGCGCTGTGCTTTAGTTTGAGAACATATTTTGGTGAAATTGTTTGGGTTATATAAGTGTGAATTTGGTGTGGAGATCCAGAAGCTTCCGCCTCTCACAGTTCTGGCGCGATCGGTCTGCAGTTGTGTTTATGCTGGTTTAAGTGTGCGATTTATTATCATTAATATGATGGCTTGGGTTTAATAAAATACTGTAACAAAGTCAAGCTTGGATTGTGATTTTGTAGTGAAATAAACAGAAAGTAGCAAATTAGATCAAGGAAAAAGTGTTGAGGTTCGGGGACACAAAACTATTTCATTATAATCTTGTTCACTTTCTAAACTATAAAGATTGTTGACGATCATGAGAAGCACAAGCATCATCAGCCTCGTCCTCCAGCAGTTTTAGCTTCACTTAGTCATCGTACCGATCATAGTACCGGAGTCTAACCAGACCAAATGATGCCAAAACGATTAAAAGTCCAAAAATGGTATTTATCGCCGTCAAAATGTCTCTAGGGATGTTTTGGATGTATTAGTTCAAATCCCCGCTGAATCTACAGAACGGCTCAGGAACGCTCTTAGGGCTTTGTGTGGTGTTCTCTCTCAAAAGTGCGTTCCTGTGACTGTGGAACACAGTCGGCTCAGGAACACTGCAGCAGGAGCTCCGCTAATAAAAACTCCGTTCTCAGTCTCAGTCTGAAAGAAGAGGGTTTGGGGTGTTTCCGTCTCCCCGGTAACAATAAGAGTGACCTTAAGACGACCTTTCAGCAGTAACGGCGCGCTGTCATGTGTCGGCGTTCTCGGGAACGCTATCTGCTATCTAATCAAATACAACATCAGCAGGTTTACCTAAAGAATCCAAACAGCAGGATGTAGTCACAACAGAAGCCTTTTGCTCCACAAACTCGTAAAACCTCCATGTGGTTTTAAGAGCTCAGAACTTTGCATCAGAATATCTGTTCTTTGTGAGGAAGGAGAAATCGGTTGAGATTTCAGAATACAGATCTGAAACGATGATTTATGAAGCTCTGCTGCTCCATTAAAGGTCTCAGCCCCGTCTGGAGCTCCTCCGCCATGTAAGGACCGGCCTGTGCGTGGATTCTGGGCCCGGTGTGAGCGCAGTGCGTGCTGTGGCATGCTCAGACACGGCCAGGGCTGAATTCCACAGACCTTAAACATCGCTGCAGGCGAGACTTTTAGCGAAGGCACAGAGCTGCTGCTGGAAACGATTCAGCACTCGGACAAACACGGCTGATTGTTAGGACTCGCTTCATTGTTCCTCCATCAGTTTCCTTCAGCGGAACTTTCTGACACAAAAGTCCAACAAAAATAAAATGCCTCTTTAAGCAGCACTTGAAGAAGAGGGGAATCTGAAGAGGGGAATCAGTGTAGAAATGATTGTACAGGGTGAAGAAGAATCACGTGAACATTAACGCACTTGGCCATGAGCATGAAAGTGGAATAAACAATCATTTTGCCAGTGAATTTCTGAACAAATTTAATGCACGTAAACTGTAAGTATCCATCCGTCCGTCCATCCAGGAACCTCCAAGGGGACTGTGTAGGTATCTATGACACACCATACATTCTATCCATACTATATTTATGGGACATCCATGAAAGACGCTAGTTCCCGAAATCACTTGTGTTTCAGAAGCAATAAAATAAAGTGAAATGAAATGAAAAAGACAAAAAAAAAAAAAAAAGCTTAACAGGAAAGTGCAAAAGCACAAGAACCTCTCCGTACAGAAAACTGCGCAGAAACCTTAGCAACAATTCTGCGCATTTCTTTGATATTTCAAAATCTGTCTATTATTAGTCCTAGATCACATGACACGATGTTCACACGCGTTCCTGTTGCCATAGAAACAACAACATGAGGACAAGCACAATAACATAAACATAAACTGAAACAATATGAAGCTATAAATATGTTTCGACTACGTCAGCACTGTACTGATTATCCCTCAACACACTTTTATAATTCTAGTCTTTTTTCTAACGGCATCAAAAAGTCAAATGATTTAAAAATAAATGAGAAAATCAACAAAGGCAGAACAACTGCAGCTTCACTGGAACGCGTCCCGAAATCCAGTTATGAAAACAGATTGCTTCAGCATGCTTGAGTCTGGAGCTTTTTTGTGTTGTACACTAAAAAAGTTTGTACAGTCAAAAGTTTGTACACCCCATCTCTAACTCCATGGTGGTTCCTGATGTTTATTTCTCTCTACACTGTAAAACAACACTGAAGGCGTTTCTCCAAAAACACACAATCATCTCGTCTGAACAGCTGATATTGAGATG
The DNA here is from genome assembly GCA_011419295.1 of Clarias macrocephalus. Lineage (NCBI taxonomy): Eukaryota > Metazoa > Chordata > Actinopteri > Siluriformes > Clariidae > Clarias > Clarias macrocephalus. The sequence continues at coordinate 32,092 of JAAGKR010007028.1, read as the reverse complement.
TTTATCTGCTACTTCTGCTCTGTGAAGCTTCATAACGGCTCTAATCTGAGGTGCTGGTTGAGGTTAATTGGTGATTTCTGAGGCTGGTGACTCTAAATGAGCTTCTCCTCTGCAGCAGTAAGTTTTGGTGTCGCTTTCCTGGGAAGGTCTTCATGAGAGACAGTTTCATCCTGGAGCTCGATGGGGTTTTACACACACACTCGGCACAATACTGTTCTTGTGAGAACTGATCCAGAACAGCCGACCTTCATGTCTTATAATAACAACTGACTGTGACAGTGATGTTATTGTTGTTACTTAATGACCCAAAGCCACATTGTGTTCTCATTGTTGAAAGTGTGACCAAACTTTGGACTGGTACTGAACGTTACATGATGAGGAAACTGCCTTGGCTACATAGTTGCCTTAATAAATTTGAAAAAAATTCATTGTTGTATTGTTTGGACATCAGTACATCGTTACACAATTCCGAGATCCCTGCAGTGTTTACAGGGGGGGTCTGTGGTCGCTCATCAGGACAGGAAACAGCTGAGGATACACACAACACAACGCAACTCCACTCACAACACAAACACGTTCTATGTAAGGTTCACATACTCCTCGCTTTATGGTGTTAAAACCCATCCTGAGGCCGTACTGATCTTCTCCATCACATATTATACTCAGTGGTTGAAAAACACAACATCGCAACGATGTGCGATGTGATACTGAACTGTAATCAGGTTACGACCTGTTCAGTGCATTAAAACCTGAAGGTATACAGTCGATCTGAAATGTGATCAGAACAAAATAATGAATGAAAGAATAACATCTCCAGTAGAAATCAGAGCTGTGTTTAATAAGTGACAGCATTTCCACACACACACACACACACACACACACACACACACACACACACACACACACACACACACACACACACACGTGTGACTGGGACTAAACAGCTGTGTGTCCATAATAAAACCACTTGTTAATGAGACTCATCAGAAAAAAGTCTTCAGTTTGTTAGAGATCATAATGACTTAACTCTGGAGTGATGGAGAAAGGTCATGTGACCTGATGAGTCCAGACTGAGTCTATTCCATGGGCAGAGTGACGGGCGTGTCAGGGTGAGAAGGGAAGCGCGTGAAGCGATGCTCCCATCATGCATTGCGTCCACTGTACAAGCCTCTGGAGACAGTGTTATGATCTGGGGTCGCTTCAGTCGCTCAGGTCGAGACTCGGCAACGTTATGTGGAGATAAAATGAAGTCAGCTGACGACGGCCTGAATGTACTGAATCACCAGCACATCACATCTGTGGAGGGTTTCTCTCTGATTCCAGGACTGAGAGTGTGTGACAGCGGATCTGAGAGTGTGAGGAATCATTTGCACACCTGGACTGCATAATCTAAGCTGAACAAAATATTAGAGTACAGACTTTTACAGTAACAGTAAGTAACAGTAGATCTGTGATTATACAATTATAAAACCAGTAAAACTTGCGAAGCTCTTTACAGGTCCAAAAGTACCAGGTTATAACCTGCTCCTGCTGTACTGGACACACTGGACTCATACTGAGTGAAGACATGGTGAGGACAGAGGATGATAAACTGAATATAACCTGCATTTAACCAGGAGAAAGTCAATGTCCACGGTTCTTCAACCAGCACCATGAACCGGCTCTCTAACTGACGAGAGAACTGGACCGCGAGCTCGTCCCTCACTAACAGCAGGAACACACACACACACACACACACTAGCGATGGTTACGCCTGGCGGTCACCTTCCACCGATTGAATACGATCCCTGTTTATGATCAAACGTTTATTTTCTCCTCCAGTCAGAATTAACATGACGGTGCTAGAAATAAAATCACACAAATCTCTGACGCGCCCTGTAGACAGAACTAATACTGTCTGTATCTGCGAAAAAAAAAGGCTGGATACACAAAATGAGATGTGTTTTGAATATTTTATTTGATCCAATCAGATTTAGGCAGCATGTGTGAGAAGAAGCTTTGCACATCCCGCTAATAAAGAGGAACTGGAGAAGTCTTTCAAAATACCACACCATCCTGCGAAGTACAGACGTCCACGCTCAAGCCTTACGCAGCCCCCAGCTGAACAAACCCGAATGCCGCAGTGTGTTAGAGCTCGGGCGGGACTCGTGAGATTAGATCCTGCGGCTGACACGAGGTTTGTACTTTCTTGGCACAGAGTAAATATTTATCAGAGCTTGACTTGTGCCAGTTCTGTCAATCAGAAACACACACTCTGAATAAGGGTAATAGGTGTGTTAGGTGTGTGTGTGTGTGTGTGTTGTGTGTGTGATCATTAACTCATGTTGAATCACCTGGTGCACAAGTGATTCAACACCCAGACCAAAGGGACACGACTCTATGTCCACTTCTGTGTAACAGAGCTCTGTATTTGGTGAAGGGTGTGTGTTTTAGTGGCGTGACACACTGGAAGTCTGTAACTAGAACACCAGGTTGTTGTTTCCGCTCCCACTGCCTGCTGCAATCCGTCCGCCGGTGCGCATCTGGCTTTGCAGTATTAGTTGTAGCGACAGTCGCGTGTCTGTAACACGACACAAGCGGAGGAGGAGAGACGGCGCTTTGCTGGGGTGCGACGTCGCCGCCTGACGCGGTGTGAGAGGGAAACAAGCGAACACCTTCAGCCTCACTGGTTGTTGGCAGTCGCTTGATAGGGAAAAGCCCAAGGAAGGGTGGGGACTGGCAAGGACACAACAAATCTCCTGTAGTACAACAAGAGGTTCAGGTGGTTTTTAGTGTTTTTTTGGAGGGAGCCCAGTGTTTCCGAGCGTCTCAGTATTAATTATCATGGGTCGTGTGGAGGCACAAAGACAGAACTGATGGGAAGAGGCGTAGTCTGAGACCCACCATATCATCAAGTATGAATCTGAAGAGAATAAACCAATAAAAGTGCTTTGAGGTTTCCGCCACTGGAAAGATCCTCACACTGGGGTATTAACTATTGGTTCCATCAGTTGAACGCAGTTGAGGTTTTTTCTTTTGGAATAAAACACCACGTGACGATCCGAGACGTACACACACGGGTCCTCACTCACTGCGCTGCCATCTGACCCCAATTAACCAATTAACACTCGTTTACCTGCATGAACTCACGGCCAAAACCAAAAGTATCAAACACGCTGCGTTTGATTTGGGTTCAATATCCCTCAAACCCAAAGACAACATCTCTGTGACCTGGATAACATTAGCTCTGACTCATTTCAAGCATATCTTTCCTGAAACAATGGCTTCTGGGGAACAAGACTGAGATGTGATCCAAAGTCCGTCCATGAGAACTGTTAAAAACAGGATGCGGCGGCTCTGCTTCTTGTGGCTCTTCTGCTGCCAAAGGGATCCCTCGGGGGAAATTCCTCCACTCTGACATCTGTACGATAAAGCGCTTCGACAATGATGAAACAATGCAGCGCCGATCTTCTGACACAATTTTGGGGAAAAAATGGAGATGGTGTGAGTGTCTTAAACTGGATTCAAACCATTAAACAGGCAGCGTGCTACCTTCCCTCCTGTGCTGCTTAGTGTTTTATTCTTTGTATAACACGGAAATCTACACATGTACACAGACCTGTTATCACGCACTGTACGTTCTATCAGCTGTAAACAGCCGATCCCTCGTCTCTCCGTCTCTCTCTCCAAACTAAAAACAGCCTGTTGCCAAGAAACCAAAACCTCTGATCTGAAGACTTTCCTGTGCTGAATAAAAGCGTAGCGGTCACGTCAGGTTTACTTCCTGTTTACAGACTCCGTAAGTGCAGGCTATTAATGAAATACGTCTGTGTATTAATCAGAACATTTAACACTCTTTGGAATAAATCTGTTATAAACATATAAAAATGACAGTTTGTTTTAGTTGGTGTAACATCTTAAGGGAACGTAACCAAGCCCACGCGTCATTTTCTGGAAAGGTAACATCCTGTTTACGCCGGATCAGGAGTGTTTCCTGTACACAGAGCACTAAGCCGGAGCCGGAAGAGTCCATCAAATCTTCACAGTTTGGTTTACTCAAACACTTTGGCTTCCCAGTAAGAGTCAGAGCTGGACTGAGATGCCGTACGGGTCGGGAGAACAAACGCTAGAGTGTTTTTGTCTCTTCCTAAACTTTAATGAAGACATCCCTGTACTGTATTTTGAATTCTGCATAAACTTCCACACACCCGATAATTCAGTGTAACTGCTTTTCAGACACTTGCTGTTGCGCCTGTGTGTCTGAGATCAGAGCGTTTCAGCGCTGCTCAACATTTGCCTGCCATGTGTGAAGCGTCACAAAATGTTAATTTAGGCTTTCACACAAACAGGTGGTGCGAAAATATCATCTTGGGACTCGTAGATTGATGATGTCGAGCTACACAAGAATAAAGCTGCCTCACACGTAGAGCAGGAATATTCCCAGCATGCATTACATTACCAGCCAACTCCGAACGAAATCCCTGGAGTTGTAGCTATTTAGGAAACGTGTAGTACAAGTTACACTCGCATGCAAATGCCGGAGAGAGGAACAGCTTGAGGGAATCGTGCAACATGCCATGATGTGAATCATTCCTTGCAAAATGATTTAATACATTCAAGGTCTTCATGTCTCTGGCTAACACACGCTTCATTTAGAATTCTTTATGAGGTCCCTGACTGCGTGTGCATTTACCGCCGATGCTATAAAGATGTGTAAGAAGAAGAGCCAGCGATTTCATTGATCTTTTGTTGAAATCAATGAGTCAGGAAATTAAATCAATGAGTCAGTTTTTGATTCAGAATAAATGTGAATTATTTGCATAAACTTGTAAATGTTAAATTGTCTAAAATTGCAGAATTAATTCATAATGACTGAATTATACTTATTATTATTACAATAACGTAACACAGCCTTTACAGAAAACTCAAACCAATTTAACCTTCAGCGAGAACTCAATAACGAGAGTATCGCTTCTTCTTTTTCTTCTTTTGAATTTATCAGCATTTGGTGGAATATCGCCATCTACAGGAATGGAGTGAGGAAGAAAAGATTTCTGTTTTGTACAAGACATGTCATTTATCCAATCAACAACACAAGTTTCAAGGCTAATGAGATATTTTTAACATTTTTAAATACTTCAAAACCTGTATGAAATATATCTGCTTGAGACAAATCAATCAACACGATTCAAGCGTCACAGTTCTAATGAAAGTTCCACATAGTTTACACTATACACACTTTACTTTTACATAGAAAAAAAAAAAAAGAGCGGCCTGGAGCGCTTCGTTCACTAACACCCCTCCCCCACCCCTAACCCCCACAGCCCCGCCCATCTCCCCGTGCAAATTAGCAAAGCTTTAGGGATTTTTCTGGCTTGGCATTCCACAATGCTGTGGAGCATGAGCTCCTGATAAAGCCTGACTGCAGCAAATTGCACACAATGCTGCTTCTCTCCGTCTCTGACTCACTCTGACTGGACCAACTGTTTCACAAAGAAGAGGTGAAACAGGAAGGGCCGTCGGCGCCTGAACATAACTTTGGCTAAATGTCGCGACCTGACTTTCCAAGCCTTCCTTTAATGGGTTATAAATGTGGCCACAAATCAGGTCTTTATCCTGTGCTGCGCTGCTGCAGCCACACCGCTGGTCTGTTACACACCACGTCTCCGGGAACCTCGAACATTACTCAGCACAACCAACAGGCCCTGAGTCAACATGCACGACCCATAAAGATTGAACACTTCTTTCACACACAGCAGCTGATATACACTCTAAACAATTACATTTTCAGATGCATTCCTTATCATTTCTTCTCCAAATCAATTTATTCTAACCCAGAGGTCCAGTTAACTAAAAAGCACAACTAAAAGGTAAACTAATTAAGAACTAACACAACTAAAACGTAAGCTAATTAAGAACTAACACAACTAGAACGTAAGCTAATTAAGAACTAACACAACTCAAAGGTAAGCTAATTAGCAACTAACAACTCAAAGGTAAGCTAATTATCAACTAACACAACTCAAAGGTAAGCTAATTATCAACTAACACAACTCAAAGGTAAGCTAATTAGCAACTAATACAACTCAAAGGTAAGCTAATTAGCAACTAACACAACTCAAATGTAAGCTAATTAGCAACTAACACAACTCAAAGATAAGCTAATTAGCAACTAACACAACTCAAAGGTAAGCTAATTAGCAACTAACAACTCAAAGGTAAGCTAATTAGCAACTAACAACTCAAATGTAAGCTAATTATCAACTAACACAACTCAAAGGTAAGCTAATTAGCAACTAACACAACTCAAATGTAAGCTAATTAGCAACTAACAACTCAAAGGTAAGCTAATTAGCAACTAATACAACTCAAAGGTAAGCTAATTAGCAACTAACACAACTCAAAGATAAGCTAATTAGCAACTAACACAACTCAAATGTAAGCTAATTAGCAACTAACACAACTCAAAGGTAAGCTAATTATCAACTAACACAACTCAAAGGTAAGCTAATTAGCATCTAACACAACTCAAATGTAAGCTAATTAGCAACTAACACAACTCAAAGGTAAGCTAATTATCAACTAACACAACTCAAATGTAAGCTAATTATCAACTAACACAACTCAAAGGTAAGCTAATTAGCAACTAACAACTCAAAGGTAAGCTAATTAGCAACTAACAACTCAAAGGTAAGCTAATTAGCAACTAACAACTCAAAGGTAAGCTAATTAGCAACTAACACAACTCAAAGGTAAGCTAATTAGCAACTAACACAACTCAAATGTAAGCTAATTAGCAACTAACACAACTCAAATGTAAGCTAATTAGCAACTAACACAACTCAAATGTAAGCTAATTAGCAACTAACAACTCAATGGTAAGCTAATTAGCAAATTAAAAATAAAAATACGTGTCCAAATCGTCTCCGTATACAGAGGACGATTGAAGTGTTATGAGGACCGTAACACTTCAAAATCTGATCATTTTGATTTATACGCATTCACATTTCATACAAACTTCCATCATTTTGGTTGTATAAAGCTGCTTTGTGATAATGACAATTGTTAAAAGCGATATACAAATACAATTTAATTGAATTGAACTTTTTAACCAAAATATTTCATGCATAGTTTATATATTACAGGTGCATCACAATAAATTTGATCATCAAAAAGTTTATTTATTTCAGTAACTCAATTTAAAAAGTGAAACTCATCACACAGATTCATTACATACAGACTGATATATGTTTATTTCATATATATATGTTTATTTCTTTCAATTTTGATGATTATGACTTATAGCTAATGAAAACTCACACTTCAATATCTTAGAAAATTAAAATATTTTTAAAAAAGTTCAAAATTGGAGACACATGGTGTCACACTCTAATTAGCTAATTAACTCAAATTAAAGCTGAGTTGTCCATTAGACGATCACTGACACCCTGCACATGGAGAGTAAGACACAAAAGGTCAATGTTGAAGAAGATGGCTGTTTACAGAGTGCTTTATCCGAACACATTAATGGAAAGTTAAATGAAAGAAAAAAATGGGGGAGAAAAAGGTGCAGAAGCAACAGGGATAACCGCAGCCTTGAGAGGATTGTGGGAGGGGAGATTCGAGGGGAGATTCACAGGGAGTGGCCTGAAGCTGGAGTCAGTGCTTCAAGAGCCACCACACTCACACGTAGCCAGGACACGGGCTACAACTGTCGCGCTCCTCGTGTCGAGCCACTCTTGAACCAGAGACAAAGTCAAAGACGTCCTATCTGGGCTCGACTGTCCAGCAAACTCTCCTGACCTAAAGCCCATGGAGAATCTCTGGAGTGTTGTGAAGAGGAAGACACGAGACACCAGACGCAACAACGCAGAAGAGCTGAAGGCCGCGATCAGAACAACCTGGGCTTCCATACATTAACACCTCAGCAGTGCCACAGACTGACCGCCTCCATGCCACGCCCACTGCTGCAGAAATTCATGCAAAGGAGCCCCGCCCAAGTACTGATAAATAAGTAAATACAAAATGTACATCAATGTTAAATGATGATTTCATTTATTAAGAGAAAAAAAGCTGCCCAAACATACCTGGGCCTATGTGAAAAAGTAATTGCCCCATAAACCTAATAACTGAATGCGTCACCCTGCAATCAAGTGTTTGTGATAACTGGCACTGAGTCCTTCAAATCGCTTTAAAGACCCCAGGAGGATTAACCCTTAAAACTCGCTCAGTACCGAACACACACTTGGTCCTGCTTATACAGAAGCTCTGACACGCAGCGCCATCTCTGACCACCAACGTGTGTTTAGTTCTTAAAGTTTTTACTCGGGTTTACTCTTCACATACATGGGTCAGTAGGTTGGATCTCTGAAATGTGGGATTAATAGAAACAGATTGTGTTAAAGCTCATACGTATTTGTTGTGTGTTGTGTGTAGTAGAGCAGTTTTGTGCTGCGCTGCACTAGGACAAGTTGCTAGGGGCTACCAGTGGTGCGCTGCAACAATAACAAAAACAAACAGAGGAACGAGACACGGAGACTCTCTGTAACACTCCGACACACAGCCGTCAGCCGGACAGAGACACGAGGAACTCAAAGACAGGAAGGAACTTCTGTCAAAAGGTCTCCTGAAACTTCTTCATCCATCGTCTAAACCTGCGTTGTCCTGCGTGGGGATGTGGGGACTCTGGATGGAGTGCACACACTCCACATATACACACACACACACACACACACACACACACACACACACACACATTTCGTTGACAACATGATCAGAGATCTGTCATGACTCCATATAAATAATTGTTTCAGCAATTTTAGTTAAAATATGTAATATGTGTAACATGTTGTGATATACTGATATGTGTGTGGATATGAAATGATCCACACCATGATATAAGGTTTAGTCCCTCTCACCCAACCCTAAGACATTCACGCTGTGACTATAAACTATGACATCATGCATATGGTTGCAATCAAAGCCACACTTCATTACACAACGAATTTATTGATAGAACAAAAAACGCTAAATTATCCTAGCAAAGATCTACGATTTGCGCCAAAAGCAACGGGTCTGAGGAAGCCGAGGCAGATCGAAAATCCTTCATCACGTTTGTCGGACCAGAACCTGTAAAATGAAAGCAATCATTTCTCCATCTAGGAAAGAACGTGTGAGGATATGAGGATTATGTGTGTCGTTACAGAGACGTCGTTCCACCGGAGCAGCACTCGCAGCGAGCGTCAGAGGCTGAAAAGCTCGACGAGGGCAAAGCCTTCCACGATCATCCACTAGCACCTCGGGGCATGATACAAGAACTCGGGAACTCTCCAAGAGCGAGAGGAGAAAACCAGACGCCGTGTGAACGCACTTGACTGTGAGACGGTAAAGCTCGCTTTAAATCAGATAAACTCCCCTTATTTTAAACAACCCAAATTTTACTAATACTGTAACAAGTTAACACAGATGAAGAAGCTCTCCCAAAGTGTGTGTGTGTGTGTGTGTGTGTGTGTGTGTGTGTGTGTGTGAGTGTGTTAATGCCCCAGCTAAAATACTCCACTTATTTTTCTATCCCAATCTCCCTTTATTTCACTCCTCCTCCATATTTGCTGTTTCAGTGTCTATATAAATGAGCTACTGCTGAGCCACGCCCCTCCAGAGGACAACAGATCTGTGAAAACCTGGGGGAGGGGCTCCTCTTATATGAGGACACAATAGCTAAGTTTGTTTGCTTGTTTGTTTTCTTGTTTGTTTGTAAACACACACTGGAGACCGAACTGAATATCTAATAATGACTCCAAAGTGAACACATATCTGTCAAATCCTAGTAATTTATAAATATTGTTAAAATTATTCTTGTGATATTTTTCATTCTATACCAGTCGTAGAAATGTAATAAGTAACACTAAGGAATACTTCCCATGTGAGACTGGGAGAGCCGGTGTTAAAGAAAATTCATAAATCAGACCGGAGAATTCACCAGCTCCCTGGAATTTCACATAGTCTACCTGTCTAAATGATCACGCTGTCTACCTGTCTGTCCTTCCATCACGTCTGCAGGTTGCATTCTTTCCTGATTCGTATCGCTTTGCCCGAGGGACGGCTTCCTTCAGCTCGTGAGTATAACGTACGATTTTCCGACGAATAATTGCAAGGTAAAGTGGGAGGAGGTCGCGCGTAAGAGAACCGTAAGCATTCGTGTCCCAGCGAGCTCAGACATTAAACCCTGCAGCTGTGAAACAACTGCTCGAGCTCCATGGATCTCCACAAGAGCACATTGTGTAATGCAGAAGGGAAAGAACACTGAACCATACAACAGTTCTGATGTATAATGGTGTAAAAAGGCAGCAGGAAGCGCTGCTGCAGGAGCTGGCTCGGGTTCCGTCCTCGTGCGTTTGTAGGAGTCTGAGAGCTGCTTCACTTTTTGCAGACGTGTAATCCGTACTCCAGACTCGTGTGCAACTTGAATCCTGTGTTTTGTGCAGATGTGTATCGGCACACGCGTGCAGCTATCGCACACACTCTTAAACCCCGCAAGGGAACTTTATTCCACTCTCAGTGCTCGGACTCGGGACTAGCGGGGCCGTGTTCTCCCTCTGCTTTGCTGTTTACTTCGTATGTTCTCGTGTAAACAGGCGCCGATATCTAATGCATGGAAAACTCCAACACTGACTTCAAGACCCTGACCTTCCTACGGATAAATCGGGCGCGCGGCGGCAGTGACTTTGGGGAGCAAAAGTTACACAAGACAATAGCGTGTCTGTTTCGCGTGCAGTTTAAAGTCTCGCTGCTTGACTCAATAATTCCACATGCGTGCCAGGCTAATACACAACAGTGAAGCAAGGACACCTCATGAAATCTGCACGGTTCAGAACAGCGACTACTAAAAAGAGTTCCCCTGCTAATACACGTTTAAATTAAAACAGAACATACATGCTGAAGTGCCAGTGTGTGTGTGTGTGCATCGAGCTAAGAGACAGAAAGCATGCCATGTGACACTTTATACTGTCTGCATTACAGTGTGTGTGTGTGTGTGTGTGTGTGTGTGTGTGTGTGTGCACGCTGGCACACGGTATTACATTGCAGTCCTCCGGATGTTAAAATGACAATGACTGAACACTCATCCCAGGCGGTGGATTACAGAAAGTGTAACAGGTTAGTGATCTCATTACCAGGCGGTGACGTCTGCGCGCTTCTCACTCAGCAAGAGAGTTTATACGGAAAACATCCTTTCACTTAAACAACTAATCCCAACCTCTCGCAAAATCTACTGGAGTCCACGCAACATGATGGAATGTCATGAGCCGTGTGGTGTCTGGATCAGTCTGTTAAAGCCACGGTTTTCTGCCACTCAGACAAACGGCACCGTTAAACGAATGTCCTTTATGTCTGCATGCATACTCGCAACTGTGATGCCCACAATATTCTACGGGACCTCCAGTGACGTATAGAATAATGTACCGGGTCTGAAATACACCTCCACTGGCGAGCCTCAGAACGGGCCGGCATTATAAGACTACTGTATACTAACTGTGAGCTCACGCGAGCGGATGGAGCGGATAGCGCTGTCCTCCGAATGTGTTACTCCGCCCACAACGGTGCGTGAGCGAGCGGTTCGAAAAGATGCGGTCGGCTGGCGTCACGTGGGTCGGAGGAAATATGTGATAGTCTTTGCCCTCCCGACTGAGTGGTAGTAGCCTTAATGTGGAGCCCCCTAGTGACGGGGAGGAATTGGACACGACTAAATTAGGGAGAAAATCGGGGGGAAAATCCAAAATCCAAAATTTCCATAGGCAAAAAAATATCACAGATTCATAAGGTGCATGTATTTATGGTTGTTTCTGTAACCAAATAATAATAATAATAATAGTAATAATAAAAAGCACATTTTCAGTTTGACATTTTTGTGACTTCACTCCCATATTCCTGGAGCAGTACAATTTACACGTTTTTTAAGTAATGATAACTTTAGTTCTACACGACATATGAGGAAACCTAAACACACCGCTCCTGCATGTTTATTCTACTAGTGTGAGCGAGAACTGTCCGCTACTAGGTAATCGATCGCGGGTGGCAGATTTTTAAAAAAGGTCTGCAAATATACTTGGGCAGCCGTTGATATACTTGTGAAGCCCGCCCAAATATACTCTATGTGTGGGAAACACCGTGTGTGACGCCAGACCAAGTTCCAGACATTTTTGTTTTTGCTTTTGCACAGACGTTCAACAAAACTATTTTTCACAGCAGTCTCACCAGCAGCATCTGGAATAGGGTCTGGCATTAGGTCGTAGGAAAGGTTGCCAGATCACACTGGCAAAGTCCCACCTCCATGAGCCTAAAAACCCACATATAAAACTATTTTTATCAACTGTCCAAGACACATTTTTCTAGGCCAAACTGTTAAATAGTAGCCTAATTAATAACAACAATAACAGTCAATTGTTATTATAAGACATGAAGGTCGGCTGGTCTGGATCGGTTCCTGTAAGAACAGTATTGTGTCGAGTGTGTGTGTAAAACCCCATCGAGCGCCAGGATGAAACTGTCTCTCATGAAGACCTTCCCAGGAAAGCGAGACCAAAACTTACTGCTGCAGAGGAGAAGCTCATTTAGAGTCACCAGCCTCAGAAATCACCAATTAACCTCCACCAGCACCTCAGATTAGAGCCGTTATGAAGCTTTACAGAGCAGAAGTAGCAGATATACATCTCAATATCGACTGTTCAAAGGAGATTATTGTGTGTTTTAGAGAAACACCTTCAGTGTTGTGTAATGAATGCTCACTCAGATGCACATGAAGCAGATTCATCCGGCTGTTCTCAGATTATACACGTGTGTGTAAGTAAAGATGCTAATGCTTAGACAGTTACATTACTAGCTCGGCCCGCTAACTAACTGGTTGAAGTTTATTTTTTTTTTGGTCAGTGAAATACTTGTTATCGTATTTCTGTGCCGTTCAAATAAAGCCACCGTTCTTCAAAATCAACCGCCGAGCTACAAACCTCTGTGTCAGAAAACCAGAATCTGAACCCAGTCCCCGTCTTAGTCCAGCTTCTTTTTAAACGTCACATTTCAGAGGGGTTTCAGGTTACTAACTGCCCCTGTTTTTTTTTCCCCTTAAAGGACAGTTAAGGGTAAAATGTTGATACAGCAGCTTTTGGAACGTTCTGAAGTAAATCACTCGAGCAGTTTTGTCTCTCACTCTGTACAGAAACATCTCACTGTTTTGGGAAACACGACACTCAGGAATCTGAGCAGAACAAAGAAACAACCATCATTCCGATCATTCCATCATCTACACTGCTGATCCCGTCACAGCGAGTCTACACGACCCCGGGGGAACACGCACAGGGCACGAGGCAGGGGACACCCAGGGGAAACACAGCAAGCACACGGAGCACATGTCAACTCCACACTCACTCACTGGAGGCAGCACTGCTCACTACCACACACACACAGACACACACACACACACATAGACACAGACACACACTCCCACTCCTCACTACCACAACACACACGCACACACACACACACACTCCCCCACCCCCGACCCTGGAGCAAAGTCTTAGAAACAGAATCATTAGAACATCTCAGGATGGATGCAGAGACATTGTGTTTGATCAGAAACAATAAACCAAGCAGCACTTCTGACCGGACGATGGACACGAGACATACAGAACTGTGGACATGTTTTTTTTTTATAAAGTGGATCAGATAGAGCCTGGAGTGTGGGATTAGATAGATAAGGAGCAGTAAGGATATATACAGTACTGTGCAAAAGTCTTAGGCGCCATATTATCTGTAGTACAAATTTTGTTATATAAGTTTATTATGTCTGCATTATTATTAAAAAAAAAAAAAAAAAACAATAATGTCGACTCCTGGGTTTTGCATGAAAATAGAAGGGAGCGAGTGTGACCAAGTTACCAATAGAACTCATATTCTCCAGCACGCTCAGTAAAACCTAACAGCTGTTTTACTTAGAATACTGCGCACATCTGTATCGAACACCAGCGCTTATGTTCAGGCAAGGAGTTTCCACACCAGATATTGACTGTTTATTGTTTATGTTATTCCTTAGTGCATTTTCTAGAAGTTTCTTTTAATGTAGTTTTCAAAAGCATCATTGCATATGACCTTTGTTTGGATGTTCCCAAGACTTGTGCACAGTACTGTACATAAAACAGCTGTTAGGTTCCACTGAGCGTGCTGGAGGATATCAGTTCTTTTGGTAACTTCATCACACTTGCACTACTACAGATAATATGGCGCCTAAGACTTTTGCACAGTACTGTATGTATAATCACTGTTTGATTACAAACTGGTTCTAGTGGTTTGAAAGGTAATGGACAAAATGTCTGTGATTAATGATCAGCCAAACAAGGGAGAAAACTGATTTATTTACATATCGTGATTCTTTTGAGTGGAAGTTCACGTGTGTACGAGTGAGTTGTTTACATTTGTGGAATAAAATGTTGATTAAAACTTGTTTTTTTTTTTTTTTAACTAAGTTACATTAAAGGGCTCTTTGGCTACAATATAACATTTTGTGAGCCACTGAAACGGAAAACACATTTTAATGTTATATTAACTTTAAAGTATGCACAGTTAATAAAGTTAGTAATAATCTAATAATTACACGAAGGTAATGTTACAGATTCAGCTACAAATGTGCTAAAGCTAAGACTAAAGTAAGATGAATAAGTTTATAACGGTGTTAATAACTGTGACACAGATGAAAGGCGGCCTGCCGACAGATCTTACACACACACACACACACACACACACACACACACACACACTTGTGAAGTTTTAACAACAATGCAATACACCTGGACAATAATAATAATAATAATAATAATAATAATAATAATAATAATCACAGTGCGCGCGCGCGCGCGTGTGTGTGTGTGTGTGTGTGTGTGTGTGAGGACGCTGGAGCTGCAGTAATGTTACTCACAGGATGGTGGTGAGAGCGGACACACTCGGGACACTCTCCAGGTTTAAGTGCATACATCTGACGGTGGAGCGGAAACACAGACAGCGGCTCGGGCACGGAGCGGCGGGAGGCGCGAGCAGCACACACACACACACACACAGCACACACACCGCACGGAGCAGCGCGGGCAGGGCTCGGACCCGCCACAGCGCCATGACCAGGACACCGTCCAGTCCGGAGGAGCATCAACACACACACACACACACACACTCACACTCACACTCACACACACACACACACACGGCCCGATCAGCCTGCTCCTGCACACTACACACCCTACAGCGCTTCAGCTGGAAATGCGCACATACACACTCTCTCTCTCTCACACACACACACACACACACACACTCTGTAACCCTGCACTGAGAAACTAGGGCAGTGTTACACATCAAACAGACACACAGACTGACCAATCAGCGCTCTCTCTCACACCCGCTGCTGTTGATTGGCTGATAATAGTTTAAACTCCTCCCACTTTCCTAGAATAAACTAAACACCCCGTGCGCTAACTACAGCGGGGGGGGGGGGGGGGGGGCCACAAGTTAAAAAATT
>JAAGKR010007028.1:0-16500 GCA_011419295.1 Clarias macrocephalus | reverse complement strand
GGGGGGCAAAACTTTTGAGAATGGCACAAATATAAATTTTCACAAATATAAAGTTCTGCTTCAGTGTGTTTAGATCTTTGTGTCAGATGTGACTCTGTTATACTGAAGTCTGATTACAAGCATTCCATAAGTGAATAATAAATACTTGTCTTATTGATTGATTACATGAATGGGCTCCGTCAGGGAGGGTGTGGCCAGGAGGTGATTGACAGCATGGCAGGATGAGCTGCAGAGGTGTTGAAGAAGAAGGATCACTCACTCACTCATCACCTGTACAGAAGATTCCACACTTCCTTTAACTTATGAAATGTTTATAATTATACTTCAGAGTAACATCTGACACATAGAACTAAAAACACTTAAGCAGCAGACTTTATAAAAATGAATAATTGTGACATTGTCAAAACGTTTGGCCCCTGATGTATTATTAAATGATGTCATACATATGAAGTTTATTTTGTCTTATTAATTAATGAGACTTAAATTTTCTACAATTCTTTACGGTGCTAAACCACCCTCCTCTAGTGGGCGCTGTAGCGTCTGCCAGTGGGTCCTGTGGGTGGTGGGGCGGGGCTTCTGTGGATCGGATTTGTTTGTCCCAGGGGATCTTGATCGGATTGGGATCTGTCCAGTTTACTACATATGGCTGATAAATAGAATTCTATAATTATATTAAGCATTAGAATTATATTTATCAGCCATGTGTAAGAAACTGCATGAGAATCTGATCAGAGGTCCTGGGATTAGCTGCAGAGTATTCAAGTGATTATGACTGTTGTAGAAGTTGAACAATGTAGACAAAGTCAAGTCAAGGAGTGTGAGTGAGGTTGCGGATGATGAACTGGTGTTACTTCCAAGGTGTAAGTAAAGTAAAGCCTTTATTTTGTCACATATACATTACAGCACAGTGAAATTCCTTCTTCGCATATCCCAGTGTAGCTGGGGTCAGAGCGCAGGGTCAGCTATGTTACAGCGCCCCTGGAGCAGTTAGGGTTAAGGGCCTTGCTCAAGGGCCCAACAATGGCAACCTGCCTGAGCTGGGAATCGAACCGCCAACCCTCTGATCAGTAACTCAGTGCCTTAGCCCTTAGCCCTCTGAGCCACCACCGCCCCTCCTATCACCGCCCCTCATATCACATATCATATGTACTTATTAACTGAAGATTTTTGGAGTGATATGAGTTTATTTAGTGATTCAAGATGAATGTCTGTTGTTCTTTATTCCACAGTGTAAAGGAGTAACCATGTGGGTGACTATGGAATGGCAACAGGGGCAATGGGGGCAGTAGAGGGAGTAGGGGCAGTATACAGTCGCAGAGGGCTGAGGCTGATGTCTGTCTTTTAATAGTAAAAAATGAAATTGTGCTGGAATGTGACTCTAATTTCTTCTTCTTCTTTTTGCAATTTGTATTTTTGTTTGTTCAGTTTAAAGTCTTTACAGTAATCAAGATCTTTTGAGCTGTCAGGCAGTGATAAGATTTGAGGTTCTTCTTCCCTCTGGTGGTCAACATCCATAACAGCACAAAAAATGCAAATGACTGAGTTTGTCTACATCTACAATTCACTAAACCTGTGTTTAGAAAAAAGAAAAAAAACTGTGGGGTTTTCCAAATGGGTAAACTATTTATAGCATATACAATCCACTGTATTATCTCATGCGTTTTAATAATATTGGTTATACAGTACTGTGGCAACACAATTTTTCTTTATTCAGAGTAAGATGTGTCAACATCCAGCATGACAAAAGTTGTACAAATTCCACAATTTAAAAATGAAATCAAAGAAACAAAGAAAGAAAGAAACAAACAAGAAAAAAAAAATCACAGCAACTTGTGATCTTACACATTTATAGCAAAATTAAAATGTCAACAAATTCATGCTGTGTTGTACAAAAATAAATCAAACTTCAGTTCCACAGAGAGCACAATAGTTTATACAAAATCCTGTCTTCATCGATGAGTTCTCAAATCAACCTTAAAATCAAAAGGAATTTAAAATAAATAAACTCTGATGAATTCACAATAATTCATATGAAAGTTCAGCATTCTAATAGGTGACACCTTTTTTGTTTTTGTCCCAAGGTAAATAGTCACAGATATATTTTTTATTTGATATCAATGTAGCAACAGTAGATGAGCAGCGTGTTTGTGCTTTAAATCCTTTTTCCATTGTACTGATAACAATAATTTTATTCAAAAAACTGATACTAGCTATTATTCTATTGAAAGCATTACTATATTGGCAAAAAGCTGCAGACACAACGCTGAGATGAAAGGCGTATGCGGTTATGGAGGATGGCGCCCTAAAAGTGGACGGAGCTGTACAACAGTGGAGATCAGGTGAAAGTCGAGCAACTTCGCATTCACTCCTCGAAAGGCAAAGTACATGGATGCTACGTAACAAAACGTGAGAAAAGAAACTAGACATAGAGTCGGATTGCAACATCCTGCAATTCTCCTCTTGAATCTTCCTTCCTGACCCTTTATTTTCCTCCTTGTATTATTATTATTATTATTATTATTATTATTATTATTATTGTTGTTGTTGTTGTTGTTCTTTTCTTTTAATTTTTTTTTCTGGTTACATGATTTTGTACAGTGATTGATAGACATAAAGTGCAGCTGGGGATTTGTAATGATTATAGATGATACAAAAAACAGAGAGAAAGAAATACCAAAAAGTCATACTATTACTGGTAAAGATATTGTCCTCATTTTTATTCAGATTCCCTGCAGTCTCCTTCTGATACAATTGAACATCCTTGGCGAAATGCCTTCCAATCGTGTGCCGAAGAGACACCCGGAGATTGCACACCACCAGTATTTAGTAATTATATATCTTTCGGACAAGTGCAAATAGTCTACTGGCACATAAGTGGGGACAATGACCCTGTTAGTCCCGCTTTCATAAATTATATTTATATATATTTATTCTACAAAACCCTTCTTTTTTTCCCATTTCCCAAGTACTGCTTTAGTTTCTGTAAAACCATCAGAACATGGAAACAAAGGTGTCCCCGTGCAAAGTCATAAATAAAGGAAATGGATCTCACAAATTACTGCTTGCCTCTAAATTTAATGTCCAAGTATACTCTACCCCTGTTGAAAAAATTTGTATAACAAGATTTATATTAAAAAAAATCAATCATTTACATACAGTAAAAAGTTTCATTTGTTTCCCCACTAATGTCTACAAACAGGAAATTGCATAAAGCCCAACTGTTTTTTATTATTATTATTATTTTTTTTTTTTCATTTTCCCCCACAGCTTGCTGCTCATCGCCATAAACGTTGTCAAATCGTATATTGCTGATATGATGTGAGACTCATGCTACTGATATATACGGACCAGGCTAGATGAACACTGACGCTGGGGCGAACCGTTACACTAATGCGGATTTAATGACCAAAGCTCTTTACCAACACTAAATCAGATAATGTTCATTGCTAAGATCTGGGATTTCCACCATTAGGTTTCCGTGTCATGATGTTTACAATAGAACTGCGACATTCATACACCACCATTGATTTCCCTTCGCTGTTTGTTTTCATCCAGTCTTCATCTACCCACCGTGTACAGGTGCCGATAATAAAACTCCTCAAGCAAAGCTTAAAAATAAAATGCAGTTTGTCCTTTTTCACGCAGAATAAAAAGAAGAAAAAAAATCTTTCACTGAGAAGAGAATATTTAAAAAGTTTATATACGCTGAGTTCCCAGTTTATTAATTACTAGACCAATTTACCTAATTAAACCTTTTTTTTTTTTTTTTATAAATAGGTATATTGTTCTACTGTATAATAAACTGGTATAAAAGTG
The DNA here is from genome assembly GCA_011419295.1 of Clarias macrocephalus. Lineage (NCBI taxonomy): Eukaryota > Metazoa > Chordata > Actinopteri > Siluriformes > Clariidae > Clarias > Clarias macrocephalus. The sequence continues at coordinate 12,684 of JAAGKR010007028.1, read as the reverse complement.
ATACACTCGGTGTATCCTTGCATGTCCATTATTCTGATCCAGTGGTTTAGCTTTTTCAAACTAATGTTTTTTTTTTGTTTTGTTTTTTTAATCAGCAAGCATTAAAAAAGAATGTATATCCAATATTGTTTGCCGTACTGTTCAGAAATATACACTAAAATGTGCATACATGAGCAGCTAGAAATGTTACATCACACTATGTGAGCTCATATGAAAACGTACAAAATGTGAAATGTTTTCAAAAAACTATTTTGCCATTAAATATTATTCAAAGCAAGACCAAAAATAAAGGGAGAAAATCATGACTTGTAAGCATAACACTGTTTCGTAAGAACATATGTGAATATATAACACTGTCTGTAAAATTACAGCAGCAAACCATGAGGCAATTTCAATCCCATTTCTCCCGGTTGATAAACGTCCCTCATTTCCTCTCGCGCTGAGGTTTGCTGAGTGGCTAGACTTGGATTCCTTGTACTGCTTGTTTTATATTCTCCAGTAGTGCTTTGTTCTCTGGACTCTGGTACTGCTCCTGATTCGTGTACATGTCTGTCAGAGTCGTCACGTAGGCGTCAAAGTTCTGTTCGCTTATTGGATCCTGTGAACACACGGAGGAAAATCATAACTGTAAAGAAGAGACGCAGTCCTGATGTTCTGCAAACACATCTCAGAACATCGTACACACTGTCACAGACTTGATCTGATCACATGGAAAGTGTCAGTTTAGGGGAAATGGGAATATACAGGATGGTAAGTCTGATACAAAAGAAACAGCAGTGTTCAGGATCCTCATTGGTCTGCAGTGTTTATTATCTACAGGATGACCAGAAAGAAATGATGAAAAAGTATGGAGAACATGCACACAGTTGAAAAGTAAGAAAAATGTCTGCATCGCAATATCATGGCAACACGACATCTGTCTGGTCCTTTCAGTACTAACCTAATCGTATATAAATAAAGGGAACTGAATCTTTCTCAAGGTTAAACAATGACAGGAAAATACAGGATTTCTTTTTTTATTTTGATTTTCTGAGGATGATATTTACATCAAACATCTCATTCTAATCGAATCATATTTAGTATGTTGTTTGATTCCTTTCACTGGCTTTTTATTGTACTGCAGTGGTTCTCAAACGAGCCAGGGGCGTCTTGAACTGTAAAACAATCACATGGCTATTTATTGGAGCCACTGAGCTTTTATTTAGAAAAAATTTGGACTGGAAATTCGGATAATTACTGAAGCGATTTTTAATGAACGGATGAATTCTGACATGAATCTCAAAATTGCAGTCAGATTTATGGAAAGTTGTCCATGTCAGGAAGGGACTAAATACACTTCTATAGTAGTGAAGTCACATGACAGGATGATGCAATATCACCACAGTGACGGTCCATGTATATCTCCGGGAGTAAATGTTGAAGTTCTCACAGTCTTATGTTATGATCAGTTATGATCCCCAGACCTGCTGTACTTTCACCTGTTATCTGAGTAAATAATATAATTAGTCGTGATTTTAACTTTTAATAACCGCAAAAAAAAGTGTGGATGAAAAGCCAGACTGATTAATTCTGTTCATTCGACACTAGAAGAAAAGTGAAGTTTATAAGAACACGTCTTTCTATTGCACCGGCTGATACATGGATCAGACCAGCATAGTAATCTCCACCCTGGTCTTCAGCAGGGATTCTGAACACATGGAACGTTTTTGTCCCTCTGCTGGAAACACGGGGAAGTGCAACACTTCAGAACATTTATGCTTTTATAGAGAAATGTGCAAAAAAAAAGCTCCAAGAATGTTTCCTCAATCTTCTCAACACTGGTGGATTCAGGAAAGTTAGAGTTAGATTGGACAAAAAAAAAAAAAAAGAAAAAAAGAAAAAAGAAAAATATTATAACTCATCATTCATTGGATGGTTTTAGACATTTAATTTCATTGGATAAATAAAAAATGTAAAAAAAAAATGCAAGCTGATGTGATACATTTCTTTTGACAATTGGACAAAAATTTTGTGAGCTGTTGCTGACTTGATTTAGGTCAATCGGGAATAAATAAACAACCAGGAAAATGGGATTTAAAAAAATAATAATTTCTGTATACTAGGATTGTTCCACTGGTTTGAGACACATTAACTCCTCCTCCTACTACTATTGGTAATGCATCACAAACTCATTTGAGAACCACTGTCCCACTGTGTGTGTGTGTATATATAATTTTCTTAAAGAAGCTAAATAATGAAGAGAGGAAGATCATTATGCAGGGCTGTAAATGCTACATGTTTAAACTTCATGAATGAAGCATGAGGAACAAAGCGCAAAATGACAATATACAATAAAGATACTTTATCATGTGTATAAAGACCAACATTTTCCTTATGCAATGGCGTGAAATGATCCACGAATCTTTTAGCGACTCAAGAATCATCAAATGATTTATCATTTATTAAATTATTCAGGATTCATCAAATAATTTATAAATGATTAAGTGACTCCTGATTTGTAAAACGATTCACAATCTATCAGATCATTCATAAATAGATTGGGTCCATACTGTACCTACTGCATGCACTGAGCTGCCCATCGAGGATCTAGCAAACTGGCAAATCCATGTCTCTGAAGTCGTAATTGGATCACAAGTACGAATGCAGCTGGGAACTATTTTTATTTAATAATCTAGCGAAATTTTCCACTGTACTAAATCATGTTCCATTCACCACAACAGTGTGTGCAAATTAAATGAGCAACATACAATAAAAACTATTTTTCTGTTCAAAAGTCATGCAAATAGTTTTGGAGAGAGATTAGACAGTATGGAAAGGATTAAGGAAGAAAGAAAAGTGTAGGAGAGGAGTAGAATGTGAAAATGATTTCCTTACTCGCTGATGCAACTGTAAACAGCTGTTATTTCTAATCGGAGGCTCTTTGTGTAGCGGCGGTTTCTAGAGAGGAAGGCAGAGATCTATTAGCCTACTGTATCCATCATGCACATCTTCCATCCAAGTGGGCTTCTCCCATTTCTGCACATCATAACTGATCCAGTTAAATTATTCTGACAAACCCAGACCTCATCACAACTCCTACCTGTCATTATTTAAAGGGCCACAAAACCTGTCTTTATTGATCTTCTGGTTGGCATTTTGGATTAGAATAGATTGTAAACATGAGCTGTAATGTACTAAACATAAAACTGACCGATCATATAATCATCTACAAAACAGAATGTAAGCAGGAAACACATTTTCTTAAACATCTTGTATATATGTTTATATAATTTAAATATTATATATTGTAATATTATAATTGAAATGAAACTGTCCTAATGTAAATGTTCTATGTTCTGACTTAAACATCCTTAAACATCCTTGAATGTTTATTGTACTGCCATGATATCTGTTTGTGAAATGGATTAAACGTCATTCTTAGCTGTCAAGTAGTTTTTTTTTTTATTTATTATGTAAAGGTCTGAAAAAAAAAACCCAAAATGAATGCTATGAAAGAAAACTGTTTTTAAAGATGTCTTTTAAATCAATCAACTAAAATGTAAATATACAGTATTTGCAATTAAACACTGCATGTGACATGTGACGTAACCCGGGTAATTAATCATGTGCAAGAATCTTTTGTCAAATGACAGAAATTAGCAAGTATAATCGAGATATAGCATTTTATTGTTCGGATGATTTCACTACTTTACTTGTGATCATACTTTTATCGTCTCATCCCTTTAGGGCTCACCACACTGGATCACCTGATCTGGTACACATTTTATGCCGGATGCCTTTCTTGACTCAATCCTCACAATTTTATCCAGCTGTGGGACGGGAACTGAGAGGAATTGAGGAATTGCCTTGTGCAAGATACTAAAAGTAACAGGGGCCACTGTGTCATTTACGGTATTTTTCAACTACTTCATATGGGAGAATGTGTGCGTATAATAGAGGGAAAGTATTTTAATGATTATATTTTTAGGTCAAATGTTTTTAAAACTTGTGTTAAAAACGTACTCCCCCCCCCCCCCCCCCATATTTGCAAGTATCATTTTGTTAAATGCATTGTTTAGGCAAACTATCATGACTTGCTGGTGTAAAGGATACTGCATATGATATTGAAAGAATGATTCTAACGTTTGTCATTTTATTTAGCTATTTTATAGAATTTCTGCCAGTGTCCCGATTTATATAATCCTACGCCCCTGTTGATCGGCCCCTGTTGCTTTTCATATCGCTGATACAATCATTCATATCTCCTGAATGCGTCACATTGGCAGTGTACAGTACATTCTAAAACAGTTGCATCGGAACATCGCATGCAGAGTCAAGTGTTGCCTGAAGCCACAGAGAGCTACGATCTCAAAATCAACAAGCGGCAGCGCAAAGCTCTTTGCTTTCCATAACTTGCGCGCTATCCATTCTCGATGGTGGCCCTTACCATATGAGGGAGCTGGATATTAGCTAAACTGTTAATCAGTGACTGGCTGAGGTTGGCCAGCTCATGCAGGAGAGATTCATTTTGCTGTTCAATCACCTTGTTTTCTTCCTCTATTGACTTCAGATTAGACTCCATGGTTGTAATCTGGAGGGAGAATCATTGAGGCGTTGGTTATAGATGTATAGGAGAGCTGTTAAAAACAACCAAAAAAAAAAAAAAGAAAAACAGAAAAAACATCCTGTACCTTTTGTTTCTATCTTATATCTGGCATGTGGTATGTTTAATTTACTTTTAGAATAAGGAACTGGTGCTTGAAGTTCAGTTATGCACCAAATTATTATTATTATTATTATTATTATTATTATTATTATTATTATTAGTAGTAGTAGTAGTAGTAGTAGTAGTAGTAGTAATAGTAACATATATATATAAAACAACTCTAGTACCTTTACATAATAATAAGACACAACCATGAAATTACTCTGTGAAGCTTATAATCGCAAAACTGATAATTAATAAAACTTATAAATACAAATATTCAGTAAATTCAGTAGTTTGTAGATTGTGATTATTTTGTGATTAATTTTTCTTTTTTTCCTTTTACCTGTGTTCTAAGTTTGATCATATCTGCCTCCACCTGTGAATTGGATTCATTTAAATCTTTGATTTCTTCATCCAGTTGTTTAATGTCTTCATCATTGTGTAAACCTAAAAAAATGTAAATTAAAATAGACAAAAAAAAAACAAATATGCCAGTTTGTCATTGTCCCAAAGTGGCTTTACACAATCAAAAGAAATTATGGAAGTTTGTATGAAATATAAATGTGTATGAAGCAAAATGATTAGGTAGTCTCTGCACGTATTAAGTCCACATGTATTTCTCAAATGTATTAATTAAGCTGTAATATCTATTTTTTGTAACATGCATAACTTAGCTCAATAAGCTCAATAAGACCAATCAGCTATTTATTTAGCTATTTCTTCATGTGTGTGTGTACATCTCATTGTTTATGATCACCTAATGTCCTCTACTTGCACATGTGATTTGGACACACCTTCAATGCTCAGTGCTTTTTGTTTAATGAATTTTTTCCTCTACATTTTAGAACAATACTGAGTTTCATTTTTGCAAAACTATGAAATAACACACATGGCTTTTTAATCTTATTTTAAGACATGAAGGCCAGATGTTCTGGAACAGTTCTCACAAGAACAGTATTGTGTTGAGTGCGATTGTAAAACTCATCGAGCTCCATGATAAAACCTGAAGACCTTCTCAGGAAAGCGAGACCAAAACTGAGCTCTGCTGCAGAGGAGAAGTTCATTTAGAGTCACCAGCCTCAGAAATCACCAATTAACAAGCAGCACCTCAGATTAGAGCCGTTATGAAGCTTTACAGAGCGGAAGTAGCAGATATACATCTCAATATCGACTGTTCAGTGGAGATTATTGTGTGTTTTAGATGAACGCCTTCAGTGTTGTTTTACAGTGAAGAGAGAATTAAACATCAGGAAAGACCATGGAGTTAGAAGGGGTGTACAAACTTTTGACTGGTAGTATAAATGTATACTCATAAATGATCATTGACAACACTGCTTTGGTGTTATGAAGCAGCAGATTTTACCATTGTTTGGCCGTTTTAATGTAAGCATCTCCACTCCTGACAGTCTGGCCTTCTTCATAGCAGATGAAGCTCGTGGACAACCTGACAGACTAAGAGAGAAAAAGCCCACAAATATAATCACATAAACTGCACTGGATCCCTGATCAATAAGTGAATAAAATTCTGCTCAAAAGTCTGGGTTTTTATGAGTTAGGTTTATAGAGTACAGTGGAACCTTGGATTACAAGCATAATTCGTTCTGGAAGTGGGCTCGTATTCCAAAACACTCGTAAACCAAATCAAATCTTCCCATAAGAAATAATGGAAACTCAAATAATTCGTTCCACAGCCCAAAAAAATAAATACAGAAAAACAATTAATAATATATAATATATAAAGTAAAAATAAAACAAATGAACCTGCACTTTACCTTTAAAAAAAAAATCCAGACAGATAAGTGTTTTCGTTTGTGCACACAGGCGCCGTGTATTTGTGTGTGTACGTGTGTGTCTGTGTCTGTGTGTGTGTGTGGAATTAGCCCCTTTCCTCGCCTCATCTTACACAGTAAAACTCCTCCTCCCTCCCCCCACCTCGCTTTTTAAGTTTCAAAAAACACACACACACAACGAAGACACTGTTTTAACGGGAAAAAGGAAATCTCTCTCTAATGACACACGCATGAGCGCATACTAACGGAATCACTGCTGTAAAGTAAAAAAAAACAAAAAAACAAATGAATCAGCACCTTACCTTTAAAAAGAATCGCGACAAAGTTTCTGTGTAGAGCAGAGTGTGTGTCTCTGTGTGAAGCCGAGGAGGGGGGGGTGTAAAGGCGAGAGAGTGTGTGTGTGTCGATGTGTGTGTGGCTGTGTCAAAAAACTTGGCACTTGTAAACCAAGACATGCCCGTTTTTCAAGTCAAAATTTATTACAAATCTTTGCTCGTCTTGCGGAACACTCGTAAACCAAGTTACTCGCAATCTGAGGTTCCACTGTATTTAGATTCTGACAGCAGCAGAAGCTTTTTTTAAGTGGTTTTTTTTTGTTGCTTAAAGCTGTGATAAAAATGTTCTTATAAATAAAAAAACCCACCTTCGATGGGTTAAAAAGCTGCCACTGACATGGCCTGAGCCGTCACAACCTGGTGTTGGACAGGACATTCCATCTGTCTTCCCAGCCTTCCATGTGAACTGTGTGCCGTTCATGTAGCAGTCCTTCTGCCGCTTGGCAGCCAGGGGGCAACCTGATGCACTGCGGTGAGATGCATACTTCCCCGTCACGTGGCCCTGTCCATCACAACCAGGAACAGGACACCTGGAATCACCAGAACAGTTCCTGTTATGAAGACTTCCTCTGGGGTTATGTTCTCCGGAGTTAACTGACCTTGATTTGAAATGAACTCCAAGAGATTCCACACAATACTTTTGATATTTCTGATTGTCTTTGATGATATACCTGCTGATCTTTTGGTCTATGGCTGAATGAAAAGATCTCCAAATTTGATCATGATGTCATTTGTTAAATAAACATTTGCCAGTTAAGTTATGAGCGTAATTTAGAATTGTCCTGGTGGAGTTCTGAATGTTCTCCTGCATCTGTGTGGATTTCTTCATTGGTCTCTTGTTTTGTCACACTTCATTAAGACATCCCGGTGAATGGATTAATGAAAATAAATTGCCTGAACATGTGAATGAGCGTATGAGAGCTCTGTATGAGACAGGTGTCCCAGCCAGGATGTATACCTACCTCATGTCTAGTGTTCTGGGGAAAAGCTCCAAATACGCCAAGACCATGACCATGACCAAGAAAGTTAGTGAATAAAAATAAATAAACATTATTTGGTGATCGGATGCTGGCTAAGGCTTTATGTGACTCAGCTTCACTGACTTAAAATCTAAGGATCCTTTGAAATGTCCTTCAGAAATCTCACAAAAATTCAACACAATTAGATTACGTACACATCAGAGAGTGATCAGAAGCTGATTTTGTTAGTGATAGGAACTTGAGTAATGTGACTCTTAATTAGCCTGAGTCATCAGAGACAATTATGGAAACCAACTCAATTAGGGCAAACCATCCCATTCACTCAGGATGGCTCAGGAGGTTCAGGCTCAGGCTTGCTGATTGGAGGGCTGGGCACCGCCTCTGCCATGTTGCAACTCTTGGACCCTTGGGCAAGTCCCTTAACCCAAAGCCCATGTATAATATCTAGCCACTGGAGCTTCAGAGCATCGTCAGTGCCAGTCACAAACCTGGGGAAATGGGCGGGATTTGACAGGAATTGCGTCTCACATAAAACCTGTCCCAATAACTTGCAAATCAAATGATCTTGTGGGGCGACCTTGAAGAAGGAAAAAGCCCAAGGGAAAAAAAAAATCTGATTCACTCGGAACTTCTCAGCGTTTCAATATCACCACCTTTCCATCTGTACTTATACATCCAAAATAAGACAGGCTTCGACAAAATTGTTCCTGCTGAGTTGCAAGCTCTTCACAAAATATTACACTTGCTGACATTCACATTCATCTTCTGTTCCATGTCCTTAATCTTCTTTTCCTTCTGAGCCAACGGGACATTTGAAAACTCAAGCTGGTGCAGCTGGGAATTTACTGACTGCAAACCCACTGATGTAAAATGTTAGAATTCGACTTGCTCTTGTAGCTTGACTGTTTGGAAGGACATACCTTATGGGTTCCTGGTCCTCTTTGTCCTCTTTGCTGTGAGTAATCTTTATGCCACTCTTGCGAGCCCGAGGACATCCAGACAAACTGGAAAAAAAAGACATATTGATGAATATTATGCAATGGGAAACAGATCTAGCATTGTGTTTATTATAAAATTTTGATTGTATAACTCGATAAAAAAAAAAAAAACAATAGGCCAAAGCTCTCAAGTCTACCTTCTGTGAGAGGCGTAATTTCCAGTGATATGTCCCGAGCCATCGCAGCCCGGAGTCGGGCACCTGGGACAGAAATACACGCTGTTACTGCCCGGTGTTGTAAGGAGACAGAACCCTGAGTAACTGGTGTTGTTTTCAATGATTACACACTTGATAACACTTGCCCTTCATTACAAATAGGGGGCTGGATGTAGAATTAATGCAGCTTATCTCCGCGCAATTGAAATTGAAAAAACCCTGGAACTTACACGTAACAAGATTTTTACGATCTCTTATCAGGATGGTGATTATTACTTATTCAGAATGTGCAGAATTATTATATACGCCATGATTTCTTATTTTAAACAGAAAGTTTGGTCTTATAACTTAACCCACATCAGTGCATTAACTTTAATCGATACATACTTGTTGGATGCTAAATTGCTAATTCTGATATATATATATATATATATATATAGACTGTCATTAACCCAAAGCACAGTGCGTCCAAGACAAGAATGACTTTTAAATCTTATTTGTAATTTGGTCAGATCAGAGCCATACAGTTTCAAAGCTTGTCTTCAAGAAAACATTTCTGACAGGAGTTTTATTTAGCACAGCGGCAATTTGCAATAAAAATGTGGTAGCATCATTATTTCAAGTTAAAACCACAATTAATGAAATGTAACTAATTATTAAAGATATTATATTAATATTTCATCATGATCCTATGATTAAGACTGAATATCTTGCTATTTAAAGATACCGTGTTCTTTGACTTGATATTTTACTCTTTGTCTTCATTTCAACTAACTGTTCATATTTTGTGTTATTTATTTATTTATTTATTTATTTTTACTAATTTCAACTTATATTACTTCTAGAATGAATATCTCGTTACTTAACAGCAGTATGTTCTTATTTTCACTTTAACTTAGAGATTTTGGTAATGTTTAAAATTAGTATGTGATTATTAAGTATATGAGGTTTACTTGCTAATGTACAAAACAGTGTAGAGAAAAAGTTAAAAGTATGCAAGGTTGTATATCTAAAGTTTATAATGAACGATTAACACGTGAACACAATATTATTCTGCACATTATACTGCATCATAGGGCATTATAAAAAGTCTTTGTTAAAATGTATGACTTTAAAAGTTTAAATATTTTTGTTGATTTTAAACGGATAAAACAATACAGAATAAGTAGCGATCATAACACACTAAAACACTAATAGCGAAAAGCCAGACACAAAATTGATGAATCAGACATGACCAAAAAATCATACTAGAAATAAAATGAAAATCTTGATAATAGTTGTCAGGGGTAACCACTGGAGGGCGTCTTGTGCCCAGAGACTTTGTTTTTGTGTGCATCATTGATTTGGGTTTAATCGACTCAAAGTTTCATGTTACGTTTGTTCATGTTTTTGTACTATTAAAATTCTCAACTTCCGCACTTATGCCTTACCTGCAATCTCTAAAACCTGATAATAGTCATATAATATGGAATTATTCTGTTTAACACTTTCTGTTAAGTGTTAAAAGCATTGCTGAAAATAAATAATTACTCCATTACCCTATTGGTGTCCACATGGCCTTACAGAAAGTGTTACTTTTATTAATTAGGCTAATATTAATGAAGGCTAATATTAATTAAACTTGTGTTGTAAAGGATTGCAGAGTGTTAAATATGAGGTCTACATTTGAATATAATAATTCTACATTCAAAAGCATAATGAGAAACAATGTAATATGTATTAACTGTAATATAACCCTATATAATGTCATTATACATGTAATACATGAATCATGTAACAACATTCTATGGTGGAATAATAAAGCCTCACATCAGTGTAAAGGCATAATGTCGTGAAATAATGAGTTCTTAAGTTGGAATTAAAATGATGAAATATGAAATCCAAATGATGCACTTTTGTGACGAAAGTTTCTTCTAAAACTAAACTTACTTGAGTTCTTGTGAATTGGTCGCCATCATACTCCGAATGCTTTTATCTGCTAGAGGACAACCTGAAAGACTGGAAGATCAGACGGACGAACGTCAGGTTGGCGAAAATGCCTCTTACAAAAAGCAGCCGATATAAAATTAACTCACAAGCACAGACGAACAAACAAACAAGCAAGCAAACAAAAATCACTGCACAGAAATCATCCGTCAAAGCAGAAAAGCCATGGCGCAACAGCCGGGGAAATCAGATCTACACAATGTGAAGCCTCTGAACAGATCTCAACTCACTACACTGGTATTAGTGGATTATTCGATTATTCGATTTCTCTCTGTAACATTTGCTTCATTCAGATTTTCATCTAACCGAAGTCATACACACAAAGGGTTAACGTGATTGTGTGTGTTGTGTGTGTGTGTGTGTGTGTGTGTGTGTGTGTGTGTGTGTGTGTGTACTGTTAGACAGCATAGTCGAGGTAAGCTGAAAACAATAAATTCATAGGACGAATCCACCATGAAAAAATGAAATCACACCTTCTATGCGAGGCGTAATTACCGGTTACGTGACCACTTCCATCACACCCTGGAGTTGGGCATCTGTCTCCAGAAAAAAGTAGATAGAATCAAATCTCAAAAGTCCAGAACAAACAAACAAAACCAAAAGGGAAACAAGATTGCTGTGCAGCCAAAACACTTCATTTTGGGCAAATTTCCCACACGACACCACCGTAAGCATTCCAGCTGTAGCTATTAGCATGACCTTTAACATTCAAGGTCATTTTTTGACATCATCCCTGAATAAGGTTGTAAGGCTTGTGAGGGTGTTATGCCGCGCGAACGCTATCAGAGAGATTAAATGATGTGTTGCTTTGAATCTCGTCATGTTTTGCCATTGATCGTAGTTCATTGTTTCCAGTTTAGCTTCACTGTCTCCTACAGAAGAGCTGCAACATGAACAGGTAGAACGAGGATGAGGTTTAATTACAATAAAGCATCAGAAAATGAAAGCACAAGAGCCAGAGATACGCTAAAGTGAAGCAGTGCAGCTGAAGGGGCGCTGTCGTATTCATGTGGCATGCTGCTGTGCTGAAGGCTGATCGCTCTAAGCCGAGCAACACAACAGAAAAGAAAAGGAGAAATCATTCGAGAGGCGAAGCGAGCGGCGACATCACTTCCTCTTTGGCCTTACGTTATCAGGTCCTTTTTGCTCTCCTTGCAAGGGGCGAATTTTGGCTTGGGACTCGGGATGCCGACATCCGTAGCATACGCAGTGTCCTCTAAAATGTCCTGGAAGGGATCTAGATCGTCTGACTGTAAAACAAAAACAAACAAAAAAAAAAAGTGAAAAAGACTGAAGGTGAAGACAAACGTACACAACATTCACACATTAGATGTGGAAGTCAAATTGTTTTAAATGAAGCAGATTTATTAAAATCGTCAGATCCTGAAATAGAAATGTGTGTGTTTGTGCGTGCATGTGTGTGTGCGTGTGTGTGCGTGTGTGTGTGTGTGTGTGTGTGTGTGTGTGTGTGACTTCTGTTCATTTCTCCGCAGTTATCAGGGTGTGCTGCTGGCATGGCGGCCCTGGCATGCTACACCATCTGCCAAGTGTCTTTAGGAGGGACAAAGGAACTTCTTAAATGTCACACACACACACACACACACACACACACACACACACACACACACACACACACACACACACACACACACACACACACACACACACACACATACACAAACACACAAACACACACACACACACACACACACACACAAACACACAAACATACACACACACACACACACACACA
>JAAGKR010007027.1:0-39299 GCA_011419295.1 Clarias macrocephalus | reverse complement strand
ACATGCGGATCGCCCCAGGAAAGGAAGACCAAGAGTCACCTCTGCTGCGGAGGATAAGTTCATCCGAGTCACCAGCCTCAGAAATCGCAGGTTAACAGCAGCTCAGATCAGAGAGCAGGTCAATGCCACACAGAGTTCTAGCAGCAGACACGTCTCTAGAACAACTGTTAAGAGGAGACTGTGTGAATCAGGCCTTCATGGTAGAATATCTGCTAGGAAACCACTGCTAAGGACAGGCAACAAGCAGAAGAGACGCGTTTGGGCTAAAGAACACAATAAAGAACAAAAAGAAAACTCTTGGTATGTACTGTATGAGTGCATGTGTGTGATGCATGAGTGTGTGTGTGTGTGTGTGTGTGTGTGTGTGTGTGTGTGTGTGTGTGTGTGTGTGTGTGTGTGTGTGTGTGTGTGCACGCGTTAGTGTGTGAGGGTGAGGGAGAGAGGTGTGTGACGTGTGGATGTGTCAGTCTGTGTTTGACGGGTACAGGTGCTTGTGTTTGTACATGTTTGTGTGTATGGTGTGTGAGGCTGTGTGTTAACATTAGTGATGTATGTGCTAGTGTGTGTGTGTTTGTGTGTGCATGTGTGTGTGTGTGTGGGCGAGATATGAACAAGCAGTTCAACAAACAAGAATACAGTTTTGTCTTCAATATCGCACATGTCTTGGGATCTTCTTGGTGTTCATCTTCAACATTTTTTGAGGATTTTTTTAGCTATGACAGACAGGTGACAATTTAAAGAAACAACTGAGACTTTAGTTATGTTCAGAAGGACATTTTACTAGTATGGTTTGGGTCGACTTGTCCACTTATAGGAAAATATTTGCAATTTAATACAAAGCTATCTAACTGATCACCTTTTTGTTATAACTCAACATTTCTATCCTGATTTATTAGGTCCCTTAATATAACCACTTATTTATTCATTTTTTGACTTTTTGCTTTACTTTAATAATGTTTTTCTTAGTAGTTTTTCAGACAGTTTTACAGCTGTCCGTCAACACTTTTAAGGGCACGGGATGCCCTGTGTTTCTCCTCATGGCTCAGTGTGCCAGTAGGGCTAAAACTTATATACATGTATTCACTTAGTATGTTTTATTTCTGTGTATATTTCTGTGTATGTTTGATGATTTTGCATAACCTAAAAGGTGTAATCAACATTTTCAAACCCCTTTTGTTTTGAAGAAGGTATGAATGAGTGTGCAAGATATTGGATTAAAGTGGTAGCATAAACGAGCTCGTGTGAATATACTTTATAAAGGTATTAAAAAACTCCAACCGGATGGGCCCCATGTGACAGCTGAAACACTGGGCTAATGTATGCACAAAAGGGGGAACCATGTGCCCACAACATGCGATTGGACCAATCACCCGTGGGACGGACTGACTCCGAAAGGTCAAAACCTAAGGTCTGAACATCCTCTAAATGTCATCGTCATGAATGAAGGAATCTCGCCCACTCTTTTGCTGCTCATGCTTCTTTTTTTGCCGCCTCTGCTGGTGTTCTCTGCCTTCGTCTTTTTCGCCGCTGCACCACCAAGCGACCAGGTCATCCGCTCTTCAAGAACGCTCAATGAGACTTCGTGCCAGAACTCCAGAAGTCCTGCAATGAAGAAACTCTGAGAAGAAGTTCCAGAGCACCATTGGTAACCAGGCAACCAACACCTCTCCAAAGGGCTTTCCTGAAAGTCATCATCTCTACAACAGCGCACCAACCAATCAGCAATGCCGTGATTCCCTTAGCTGGAGGCGAACCAACTGATGAGAACGAAATGTAACGCAAGTAAACAAAGCTTCATACCTTGCTGAAAATTGGTGCTTTGATTCAAAACTAAACTGTATGATTCAACCCAAGGCTCTGCTCTTGTGTCTTTCTCTGGTCTAGTTAACAGCTTTATGACATTAAATAAATTATGGAAATAAGTTCTAAAAATGTGAGGGAATATGGAAAGATTATAATCAGTTTTTCCCTGATGAGAAATGATTACGTTATTACCTACTGTTGGTGTCGTCTTGGTGTTTGAGAGTAAAAAGCAGATTCGTTACATATGCATGTGAAGGCAGGCGAGCAAATACTTTTTGCAACATACACACACACAGTACATATATGGCATCTAAACCCAGTTGATCATCTGCATCACATTTTGTAGATTTTAGGTTATTTGATATTTTTTCTTAGTGTCTAGAATTAGTTATAGTCTTCAGATATTTAGTTTTATAGTTGCCAATATGGTGAGAAAAAAAGACTACAGACTAAAGTAGCTCAACTACTATACTGACATTTGGAAATAGTATGGGAGCTTAAGATGCAATGTGTCAAGTGGAAATCCCTATGTACAATCAATTTGAAAACAATTTTCTTGATTTTCCCTTCTGTGAACAGACATCCCAAAACCCGATCTTTTGATTACTTGCCCAGTTCACGTGACGTTGGAAATCTGTCTGAATGAGAAGTGGCAAAAGCATTGGATATTACTGGAACACAACATAGTGGCACCATGCTACAAGACACAGAGGGGTGGCCAAATTTTATTGAATCACCTTTTGCTTTAACTTCATGTTTTAATTTACTGGGATATGTCTCCACTAACTTTACACATCTAGACAGTATTGGCCCACTCTTCTTTTTAGAAATGCTCAAGTTGTATAACATTTGTGGTGACTGTTTGTGGACTCCAGTCTTCTGGATTTCACAGATATTTAATGGCGTTTAAGGATCTGACTAGGCCGTGCAAGGTCATTCAGCATTTTCTCTTTCAACGACTGTGTGATCAGTTATGCTGCACAACTTGATTTGTGATATTGTTGTCACATGAACACAATGACCACTCTTTGTTATAAATTTAAAGATTAAAGGTATTATGGAAGGCTTTAAAGAATGTAACAACTACCTGGCTCTGTGACAGAGTTTACTGACCACAGAATGGTGATCAGCTGACAGCTCTGCCAGTCTCTTTACCCAAAACATATGGCCATAATCACAAAATTGATTAATGACTTTGGCCCAAATACACTTAGTGACAGTGACAAGGTAAAACTCCCTAAGAAACGTACTGACCATACTTCTGTTTATAACTGAGTATGTTGAGCATATTCAATATGGCCATCAGAGTATTTTTTTATTCTATAGTATACATGTGAAGTTATCCATCAAATAATGAATGATACTTAAGCATAGACTGGTTTTAGTTAGCACAATCCAGGCTGTCCAAAACTTTTTATCCAGTGGAAATCAGAGCCTACCGATCAGAATCACTTCTCCTTTTCCTTTCCACAAAGACATCAAACTGTCTACAATCAACTGTCTGTTTATCTCTTACAGCACAACCTTTAAGATCCTACCCAGTCTGGACAACTCTATGATTTCCCCATTGGTCACTGCACACAACCTTGGGGTAATCGAGGACAATGTTATTTTTCTCTCACATTGCTAGCCTGTAATGCTCACATCGGTTTTATCTCTACTACATCAGAAGGACTTTTCCATTTCCTGGCAGGTCTGCAACAGTGTCTATTTGATCTTTGCAACTGATCCAGAATGCAGATGCACAACTTGTACTTAATCTTCCTTAAAGTACACACCACACTATCAATTCGTTCCCTCCACTGGCTTCCTGTAGCTGCCTAATATGCAGATGCTTGCCAACAAGGCCAAAAATGTGCCGGCACCAGAGGTGGGCAGTAACGAGTTACATTTACTCTGTTACATTTGCTTGAGTAACCTTTTGGAAAAAATGTACTTCTATGAGTAGTTTTACTGCACCATACTTTTTACTTTTACTTGAGTAGAATTGTGAAGAAGAAACGCTGCTCTTACTCCTCTACATTCGACTTCACTTGACTTTTCTAACCATTTATTGTAAATATGCAGCCGGTAGATCTACCGCATGACTGTTTCACCAATCAGACGCAGCAACAATAATCACATGACTCCGTTTGACCAATCAGGTCAGGCGGCATAGTGGGGAAAACACCTTCAGCAGGTGTTCTATAAATTCACCCTACCTGTGAGTCCGTCCTACATACGCTCACTGCGCATGCACAAACAAAAGTTTCTGCATCTTTCACTAATTTTGCGGAACGCCCATGAATCCATGCTGCTACTAGTGGGATCTTGCGGTTGGTGTACAATCTTGCGGTGACTAGAGAATGCTTTTTTCATGTTTGTGTGATTATATGTTATATATATATATATATATATATATATATATATATATATATATATATATATATATATATATATATATATATGTCTTTACTTGTACATATAATGCTACTTTAACAGTCTATGAATATATAAGTATATTTCAATGTAGAATTAATCGCCAACACGTGTTGTACATTTTTATGTATCTCCACTTGCAAAAGAACAGTTCATACTGCAGTGTCTTCTCTATCTGCCAAAACAGACAAACACTATATGTGTGTATATACTGTGTGTGTATGTATGTACAGTCTTATTTTGGATTTTTCACCAGATTTTGGTGATTTTTTTTTATTTTTATTGAAAAGATGTTAACACAGGTTCTCTTGGAAATGGAAAGAATGCACAATATTTTCAATTTCAACATTGCACCTCTACATTGCATAGTTACTTTTTATGTCATAAATTGAACAAAAAAATAAAAACATTATTGTGGCACCCTACATAATCAGTACTTAGTAACACCTCCTCTGGCAGATATCACAGCTTGCAAATGCTTTTTATAGCCAGCTAAAAGTCTTTCAGTTCTTGTACTTGGGATTTTCTCCCAGTCTTCCTTGCAAAAGGCTTCTACGTAGTTCTGTAAAATTCTTTGGTCGTCTTGCATGCACAGCTCTTTTAAGATCTACCCACAAATTTTCAGTGATGTTTAAATCAGGGGACTGTGATGGCCATTCCAAAACCTTCAGCTTGCGTCTCTTGAGGTATTCCATAGTGGATTTCGAGGTATGTTTAGGATCATTGTCCTGTTGTAGAAGTTATCCTCTTTTCAGCTTGAGCTTTTTTTTACTGATGGTGTGATGTTTACTTCCAGAATTAGCTGGTATTTAGTGGAATCCATTCAATTGCAATGTTTCGTGTGCCACTGGCTGAACGATAAAGAATCCAAAAGAATCTCTCAAAGAATGATAGATCCACCCCCATGCTTAATACTGTAGTTGGCAAGATGTTCTTTTCATGAAATGCTGCTCCTTTTTTTCTCCAAACATGCCTTTGCTGATTGTGGCCAAAGAGTTCTATTCTAACTTCATCAGTCCACAGCACTTGTTTCCAAAACGCATCAGGCTTCTGTAAATGTTATGTTGCATACTTCTGACGTTGGATTTTATGATGGGGACGCAGGTAAGGTTTTCTTCTGCTGACTCTTCCATGAAGGTCTTGTATGTGCAAGCATCGCTGCACTGTGTAACGGTGCACCTCCACTCCTGAGTCTGCTGAATTTTCCTGCAGGTTTTTTGCAGTCAAATGGGGGTTTTGATTTGTCTTTCTGACCAGTAAACGAGCAGTTCTCTCCGAGAGTGTTTCCTTGGTCTTCCAGATCTCATCTTGACCTCCACACTTCCCCTGAACTGCCATCTCATCCATTTCTCGCTGTGGAAACTGCAAACTGACAACGCTTTGCTTTCTTCTTGTAGCCTTCTCCTGCATTGTGGGCATCAATAACTTTCATTTTCAGAGTCTTACACAGCTGCTCAGAGGAACCCATGGTTGTTGAGTGTCTGCAAGTGTGTGCACAAGGTTTAAAGAGTCAAGGTATTTGTAAAGCTTTGAAACTGGCATTTACAGCCGTTGCCATGCATCAGATCTATTGAGCTGATTAAGGTCTGAAACCTTGTAAAAAGAATCTGAGCCTCTGAAACTCTTAGAGTGCCCAAACTTTTGCAAAGTGCTGTAATAATGTTTTTATTTTTTATTTTTTGTTCAATTTATAACATAAGAAGTAACTATGCATTCATGTTTGCTGAAAATATTGTGCATTTTTCCATTTCCAAGAGAGACTGTGTTGGAAATGGAAAAATAAAAAAAACACCAGAATCTGTAATTTCTCAAGGGGTGCCTAAACTTTTGCATAAGACTGTATGTATATACACTAATATATAATTATTATAATTTCTAAAAATAAAAATAAAAATCAGACATTGTGATTGGAACAATCGCAGTACTTGTGTAGTCTTTTCACCAAATACTTTTTTACTCTTACTTAAATAATATTTTGGATTACTTATTTTGGATGACTACTTTTTACTATTTTGCTGTACAGCTACTGTACTCTTACTTGAGTGAATCTTTTGGCTACTCTACCCACCTCTGGCCAGCACCAAACTACATCAAAGCGCAAGTTTATCATATAGGAAAAAATCGGCCAAATCCTGAGTTTTGAAAATTTCTTTTAGCCGTTTAGTTTTTCTGCTCGAATTATGCTTAGAAGTTTTTTTTGCTGCAGGACATTCTCAAGATGTTTGAATTGTTTTTTTGTGACCGTTTTTGCTGTTGGGAGAGTGAGGAGAGGTGCCCCATTGATTTTTCACCCTGCGTTTGAGAGAGTGTGTGTGTATATATCAAAGCGAAATTTTCCATAAGAAATAATTTAAATTCAGATGATTAGTTCCACAGCCCAAAAATGTTCGTATAAAATAATTAATACAATATATAAAGTAAAAAAATATGCACTTGCACTTTACCTTTCAAAAGAATCCTGATAGAACAGTGTTTCCATTAGTATGCATGTGTGTGTTTGTGTGCGCACAAGAGCCATTGGCTCAGTTTCACTAACACACAAAGTACTTTATTAAGGTTGGAAAGTAATTTATTTTTAAACATACAGTGCATCAAAAAATTTTATAGCGTGCACAGGTTTTATGATTTAATAAATTCAGGATCTCAAAATGTTAATTATTTCTATATAAATGCTATGTTTTACATCTTTGTTACTAATTATTAAATCTATAATATATGAAAGTTTTTTTTAATGAAATTATGATGGGAAAAAAACTCTTTCCATGATGTTCTATTTTTTTTTAGATGCACTCTTGCAGATGAAACAGGGCATAGAATACCCCCATGTTTAACCTACTTCAAGTGTCAGAGCTATATGAAAATTATGGAGAGCAGTAATTGTATTTCCACATTAAAAAGGTTGTGTTCAGTATAAATGTTGACTGATGCTTACCAGTATATTAAGTACAGCTACTTACAGTACATTAATTAAAATGATGGATAATGTCTGCTAGTTATCAAGTGTTAGCTTAAATTATTCAAAACTTTAAAATGGATTTCTGCTAACAGAAAAAATAATATTTTTGCAAAAATTATATGACAACAATGTTTCAGGTGATCCGGTGGCATCCCGATCATCTGGCTGCCCAGTGTTATGGCTGTGAGAGAAGATTTTGGCTGGTTATTGGAGGCATCATTGCAGGTAAATACATAAGCCTAAAAGTTTCACAATTTCCACTGTCTTGGGTGTTTAAGATCTCCTCAGTGTAATGTTTATATGCAATTCTAATTGTAGCTTTGTAGATTTTTTCAACTGGATTTTAACTACAAGTTATAAATAAGTGTTACATGGAAAGTAAGTATCTTTAATAAGAAAAAACTATCCAGTAACTACATAGGAAAATTCTTGCAGTCATGTGATCTCCGGCTAAATTTATTTCCAAAGATTTTACTGAACACATGACAAGAGACCAGATAATGGTGTATGTAGAGAAAATTATGTCATTATATAATACCCACTTTTACTAAGCTCCATGTGTTCTATATACTTTTGAACATTGTGCACTGCAGTGATTTACCATATTGGTGATATTTATAGTTCATATCTCATGACGTGTGATTTAATGTTACACTAAAACATTATATTATTATTAATTATTGACCCATTTTCCTCTTAATGTGCTCACACAGGGTTAATTAGCTATTTATCACAGGATTAACTTATTGTGATTAAATTAATTAGACTATAAAAATCGCAAATATAGCACATTTTACCTGAATACTATGAGGAGCTTAGCAACTAAGCTGATCCAATTTAACCCATGCATGCATATAATGTATATTGGATATTTATTGTGGAAAATTGACTGAACATTTAATAATCAAAAATCTCTTTTCTTTGGGCTAGTGGTGAAACTGTGGAAGCTGTCTTCCAGGTTTTTGACCTCATATCTTGTGATGGTACCATGCGTAACAACTGTGTTATTGTAAAACCACAGACAGATCATCAGATACGCTGGGTCTGATGTCACACTCAAGAGCTTTATTGTAATTTATGAAAATGTTGATGGTATTTTATTCCAAAGAGAATGGGTTCCCTGTTGAATCTGCTTCCTTTCAGCATTTCTTCCTATTGTAATCTCAGGTAGTTTTTCCTTGCCACCATCAACCTTTGCTTGTTCATAAGGGACAAACAGATAGTTATAGTTGACAGTTTTTCCATACATTTTCTCCATTTTTTCCCCTGTAAAGCTGTTTTACACAATGACCATGTTAAAAGTACTATAAAAGTAAAAAAAAAAAAAAAAAAAAATTATTGAATTGAATTTCAGGTTAATGGTACTTATTATCCAAAATGAGTGCAATGGCTGAAATGCCTTTTAGCAGCAAATTCTCATTGTCCTCCTTTTTCCATCAGAATCAAGGAGAGCATGAAGGGAGCCTGGTGAGAAAAGATACCCACTGTCTCTTACCCTTCCTCCCTATCATCACCTCTTTACTGTTCTTTTAATCGCATGCTGCTTTCATGTGTTTTTTATCTTTTAGCTGAAGTTCAAAATTGGATATCATGCGCATTAATATTAGTTGTTGAAAATTGAAAGTTGCTTTGGAGATTAAGGTGTTTGCTATTCTTAGCTTACACTTTAGGACTGATCATAAAGTGATTTTAAAGAGTAGAATTTTGAGTCCTTGAAATGACAAAAGTCATCAACAGACATCAGAATCAGAAGGAATGTGTGATGACAGAAATTGGTTATAAATTATGCTTTAAAAAAACAGTTTTTATATTTTAATCAGTTTCATAAAATATATTAGTCAATTTTTTTTTAAATTCCACAGTATTTTCAACTTTGTCGTCACATGTACTGTACAGTACATTTTATATTTTACTTATGTAGAATAATCTAAGGCTGTAGGATTTAATACTGTTCAGAAATGTTTGTCATTTGTAAAAAATCCCAAACAAGCCAGTGGAGAGGTGTGAGAGCACATGTAGGCCTGTGTTTTGTGTGTACTATATGGGAACAGTGTGCATTAACTGTTAATGTTTGGTTTGTTCTGGGAGTGATCACACATAAACAGAGCTTTGAGAGCTGTGGTGTTTTTGTATCTGCTCCTGGTGTTTCTGGTAATATTTGTATGGTATTCCCCTCTGAAAATAATGGAATAAAAAATATTGCACTAGATCAGATGATGTATTAGAAGTTCAACTTTTATTTTGATATTTGCATCTAGATGTAAAAAAAATAATAATAATAATAAATTTGCACGTTTCATTTTGCCCCACCCATTTGACCCCCTCAACTTCGCCCCACGCAACTGATCCAAGTTTTGGATAATTTTTTGCAGCATAGTGCACAACATTTGTTGCCCAGATGTACCCTCCTAGACTGATTCTGTAAATTATTAATAGCTCTACAGTAAATGTCTGCTCTCGCTTTAGGCTTTGAGTTTTGCCTGTAAATACTGCATTGCTTGATAGATAAACCATCATTAAGACCATACAGCTGTGTATGGAATTAAATAAGGCATTTTAGCTTAGAAAGTAGGCAAAATTTATCAGTGCCATTACAAATGTTTTGGAGATAGCCAATATAATAAACTGGAATGTCCTAAAAATTACCCTCAGCACAACACCCCCGTAATTTTAGCAGGAAGGCCAAGGAAGATTGCAGTAGATAACAGAAATATTGTAAGAGCTTTTAATAAAAACTCAAAAACAATAGTCAGTGACATCAATGATAGCCTCCACAGGTCAGGAGAAAAGTTGTCATAAACCTAAGACCTCTAAAAAAGTGTGGAGAAAAAATAGATCTGCTCATGATCCAAACCATAGAAAGTCATGGTTCAATCACAGTGGAGAAAGTGTCTGGGCCTGGGCTTACATGGGTGCTTCTGTAATGGCGCTCAGTGATCTTTACTGATGATGGCAGTAGCAGAATGAATTTAGAAGTCCACAGAAACATTCTGTCTGACAATTTACAGAGGACTATATCCAACCTATTTTGGAGGAATTTCATCATGCAGCAATAAAATAAGCTCAAAACACACTGCATGGCTTCTTCAATAGGAAAAAGTCAAAGGGCTCAATAATGAAATTGAGCGTGCATTTTAGCTCCTGAAGAGGTGAAAAAACAACAGAAAGTAGCTACAGTACCTGTCTAGAATGCAACAGTGTGATGTTATTGGGTTGATGGCTTGATGCAATTGTTGCAAGCAATGGAATATGCAACATAATAAGCATTATTCACTTTAACTTTATATCTATCTCTATATATCCATTTTTTCTATAATTTTGTGAAACATATTTCTTTACCATTCCTATACTTTCAGAGAGGATTGTATATTTGACCATTCTACTGACTTAAAAAATATATTGCGTATAAATTAACCCAGTTATTTTCTAAGGTTTATTTTAATGCATGCACAATTAACTGTGATCGAGCATAATTGACTTACCCATGCAATTCACTTTTCATTTCCTCCTTCCTTCTCTTTTTCATCCTCTAAACTTTTCTCTTTGTTGCGCTCTGCAGGAACTGCGGTAATGTTTTTTGTGTGCGAGCTGCTGTGATAAAAACATTCCTGTGCCAAGTCAGCAGCTTTTTGAGCCAAGTCGTGTGTGTAAGATGTGTTAAAACACACGTCTGCCCCTACTCCGCTGTTAGGAGTTTGACAAATCCTTCATTGGCCGTTCCAACTAATCACTTACCAACACATTGTCTCGACAACAGGGGGTGATGAACAGTTAGAAGCTTCTGGACACATATTCTTGAGTGTACTGTAGCAGAAAGAACACATTTTTCGCTTCTGAATGGGAAGTATGTCTGCATATTGAGTGAAATGTGCCTGCAAGCATGGCTAAGGACTTTTCTGTTGCATGTTTATGCACCTACTGCTGGTTTGGATAGCTGAGACATGATCGTAGAGAACAAATTTCTGAATTTAGGGATTTGATTTATACTGTGCATGGTTCCTTAGGTATATATTGTATCTTGGGCTGGCCATTTCAATTGGAATCAGTTACTAGTTTCATTTGTGTAACCATTTTTTACATGATTTCCACTGATGAGAGTGTATGTTGCTTTTTGAGTAAGACAAAATTTGGTTTTATTCCTAGCTTTGCTCTACCAGTTCATTTATTGCTGTTTTTATAAATGAAAAATTTACTACCAGAGACCTAGTAGTACCTCCATGTTTGCTTTTTGGTAAGGGCTTGACCAAATTTTAGCACATCTGGTGTTTATTTGAGGTTCTGTTTTTGCAACAATCTTAATTTCACCTTCAAGATTTTTTTATATTACACAGCAATCTTAAGTCGCCTTGTCACCATGTCAATTGTTACAATGAAAACTCAAAAACCTTATTCAAACTGACCCTATTTTTTATGACAGCTGCACTTTAGCAACAGTTTTCCTGCCAAGTAATATTAGCTGAAGAGGCATGTAATGTGAATGTACATCTATTACATACTTCCTGCTATTTCCCTTGTTCTTACGGTATTTGTCACATAAACAGTTTACTAATAGTTTTTGTAACATTTTGCAAAACAAATAAAATAATATATAAGAATAAAATTAATAGCATTTAAGGAAAAATTTATTGTGAAGAATTTTTGAATAATTACTCATAAATCTAGTCACCAGGAATTATAACTTGGTTTTTTGTTTAGAAAACCAGGAGGGGACAGAAAACTAAATAGTACAGGACAAGTATAGTTTAAAATTCTGCACTAGGGTCCTGATGTTCTGGCTATTTTTCCAAAAATATTTATTATTGAAATTCTATGGCAATTTTGATGTCAATTCATTTGCCAAATTATAATCAGTGTTTTATGAGAAGAGCAATCTCTCTCTATATATAATGCCACATTTCCTGCCTATGCACTGAGCACAATGAAACCAAATGCCCACAACGTACACATAAAATCTCTCTCATACGTTTTCACATTGCAGCCATTATTAATTATTTGGCAAGTAACACAATTAGGATGTGCTTATTGTGTTTGTTCATTATATAGATTGTTCTTTTTCCTGAAGTAAAATAATCCTAAAATAAATCTGCTAGTCAGAAAAGTGCAGAAAAAAAAGAATGTCAGTTTGTTAATTTGTTTAAATGAGATTAAAAAGAGGGAAGTAGCTGCATTCAGTTATATTTTAATGAAATATTACCATCTATGAATGTGAAAAAAATTTTCAACTAATTTACCTTTCCCTTTTTTTGGTAAACCATAATTGCTTAAAACAACCTTTCAGAAAGTTGACAAATTTAAACATAAAACACCAGCCCCTTATTTTCAGCTCTTTCACTTCATTGATTGTTGTATGATAATCGAGTCACACTAAGTACCTTTTGTAATGTTTAATGTCATTCATATAAAAAAAAAGAAAAACATCAATATGCATAAATATATAATAATCTATATTAAATGGATTCATGGGACTGCATTACCCAAACTAAGAACAAAAGTATGCATGCGTATGAGGTGAACACACTGTTATCTGCTATAAATATTTTGAAATGGGCTTTAGTGTAGCTGTGCTAGTTAGCTTGAACAATAAGGAAGCAGGTAAATGTTTTATACAAACCCTGAGGGCTACTGGACATCATTTCACCATACGGCATACAGGACATCTTTACTCTAAGCAGAAAAAAAAATTCCAAAACAGCCCAGTAGACATCTTGTAGTTAGCAGTGTTGATCAAAGAAAATATTTTTTATACTGCTTCAACAAAATGTTGCTATACAATTACTGCAACAGCACAAGGACACTTGTAGCAAGATGATGCCTGGTGTCTTATTCCAAATATAATATATGAATTAGGCATGCACTGATATTGTTTGAGGAATTGATCATCGCCTTAATCATTAGTATCATGTATGGCATAAACTTATTAAACAACAGATTTAAAACTGCAGGTTATATCTAGTAAAAAAAAAAACTGCCTGTTCATTCAACATAAAGCCCTAAGTTAGAGCAAGCCAAACTGTCCTGTATGGAAATTCTCGACAACTCTTGGTCACTCAACTGTGTGACACCACATGCCGTAAATCACCTAGGAACTGCCTTTAAGCTACAAAATGTTAAAATGTTCTTACCAATCATCTAGGACTAAGAACTGTGGCAAGTCTTGTGCGTCTTGATTTTTCTGTGAACTGTTATGAAGTATCTACCTAATGTCTTTATGATTTGCAATGAGTTGCCAAGACCTATCAAGAACTACTGATTTGTTACCTGCTATCAGTGACATGGATACCTGTGACTACAGAAGATCTTCCACACTCTATTAAGGCATATATTATTTAGTTACTTTAGTGCATAGGGTTGGATATGTAAACAAATGACAAGAAAAATATAAACTGCTCAAAAAAAAAAAAAAAACACCAGATCTTAATGGGTTAATCCATCTTGCTGGAATTTCATTGCAGCAACTCAAAATCGTACAGTACTCAGTAGTTTGTATGGCCCCCACGTGCTTGTATGCATGCTCCTAATCAGACGACGGATGGTGTCCTAGGGTACCTCCCCCAGATCTTGACCAGGATATCACTGAGCTCCTGGACAATCTGCGGTACAACCTGCCAATGTCGGATGGATCGGAACATAATGTCCCAGTGGTGTTCTAGTGGATTTAGATCAGGTGAGCGTGGGGTCAATGGTATCATCCTCCAGGAACTGCCTGCGTACCCTCACCACATGAGACTGGGCACTGTCTTGCACCTGGATGAACCCAGGACCCACTGTGCCTGCAGATTGTCTGACACTGTGTCCAAGGATTTAATTGGCAGCACAACATTCTCCATGGCTTCTCCAGACCCTTTCACATCTGTGACATGTGCCGAGAGTGAATCTTCTCTCATCATAAACTGCACAGGGTACCAGTGGTGGATTTGCCAATTCTGGTGTTCTTTACCAAATGCCAATCGAGCTCCATAGTGCCGGGCAGTCAGCACAGGGCCACAAGAGGATTTTGTGCCCTCAGGCTTCATGAAGTTTGTTTCTGATTGTTTGATCAGAGACATTTACACCAGTGGACTGCTGGAAATCATTTTGTAGGGCTTTGTCAGTGCTCATACTGTTCCTCCTTGCACAAAGGAGCAGATACTGGTAGACCTTCCAGCTCTCGGTAGAGCAGTGGTTCTCAAACTTTCAAGCCAGCGACCCCTAATTAAAGATCGACAAGATCTCGCTACCCCCACTATCAAAAACAAGCAATAAACATAAGCTGTTCACAGTATTTTGGCTACATTTACTATACATCAAAATAATTTTGCCTTACCTTTCAATGGGTGTACTTGTTTTTGGCAGCACAAAAGCTTTTCAATAAACAAAGGATGTTTCGTCTCCAAATGCATTTGCATTTTGCTGGTGTTATGCGCTAAAATGCCCCCCTGCCACAGATTGCCCCCCTATATAATCTCTATCAAATATTATATTACAACATAAATTCGTAGGTTTATTGTTATCAAATATGATATTACTATTATAATTAACCCTAGGCACGTGACAGGTGTCGAGACCATTAATACAAATTCTCATATAATGTTTATTTTGTGGCACATTTATTTTACAAGGATTTGTCATGTATTACAAAAAAAAAAAAAATGTTTGCACTAAATAAATATTTATGATGAAAAATTAAACGAAATGATTTTTATTATAAAATAAGCAATATAAAAAATACATGTTGTACAGTATATGAAAAAAAATTATTTACATATATTGTTTCCCTATACAACATGTATTTTTTTATATTGCTCAAATCTGTTTGGTCTAATTTGTAATTTGTAAATCATAAACCTATAAATTTCTGTTCTAATATAATATTTGACGGAGATTATATGGGGGGGGGGGGCAATCTTTGGCAGGGGGGCATTTGCGGTTTTCACGTGCAGTTGTGCGCTGTAGCAATAACTAGTGAGCCAGTCGCTGCACAATGATGTCATATCTTTGATGAATTTAAACTCAATTCACTCAATTTAAACACACACTCAATCAGTAATATCTTTATAAATCAGAAAATATTTATTTATAGCATTTACTTGTAATACTGAAAAGTGTGTAGTATAATCACAAAAAAAAGACAATTTTTTAAGCCCTCTCGCGACCCCTTGAAATTATTCCACGGCCCCTCTGGACCCCCAGTTTGAGAACCACTGTCCTAGAGTAATTGCTTGTTTCCTGGAAATATCCTTCATGCTCTTTAGACTGTGCTAGGAGAGACAGCAAACCTTCTGGTAATATATATTGATGTGCCATCCTGGAGGAGTTGGTCTGCCTGAGCAACCTCTGTAAAGTTTATCATGTCATGCTAACAGTAGTGACACTGACCATAGACAAATGCAAAACGAGTAAAAGTTAGTTAGAAAAGTTGAGGAGGGGAAAAATGTCAGCAGTGTGGCCTTCTCATTGTCGCCCCTCTAGTGCACCTGTTAACTGAATTAACACCAAAGCAGTTGAAACTATTAATTGACCAAATTAATATCCCAGACATTTAATTGACTTAATTATATACCCTGATTAAAAAGTGTTCCTTTAATTTTTTTTGAGCAGTATATATGTATAGCAGCAACGTATGGGTAATCTGTTATTAGTCTTAAATTGAACCTGTCCAACTACATCCACATGGCATCAAATAATGTATTTTTCATAGAGTACAAGGTGCGGAGACATTACAGACAACTCCTTTTGGTTTTTATTGCCAAGTTCCTACCAGTATGATATTTCAGTGAGATATTTGATATTTTGGTTTAGTAAAATATTGTCTTTGGCTGATCAGCCATACCATTAACACCACCACCAGATAAACTGAATAACACTGATTATTGGTTATACACTGATTAGTAAATGACAGGACCGTGGACATCTAAGCCTCACCCATGCCTGCAGGGACCAAAGCCCAGCCCATCTAGGCTGATCCTACAGAAAAGCCAATGCAGCACAAACTGCTGATAAAAGTTAATGTTGGCTAGTAAGATATCATAGCCCAGTGCATCACAGCCTATACCTGCTACAGTCATGGCCAAAATTGTTGGCAGTATTTCTCATAGAAAAGTACTGCATTAACACATGTTTTGCTATACACATGTTTATTCCCTTTGTGTGTATTGGAACAAAACAAAAAAAGGGAGGGGAAAAAGCTAATTTGGCAACACAAAACTACAAAAATGGGCTGGACAAAATTATTGGCACCCTTTCAACATTTTTGTGGAAAAATTGTGGAAAAATGTAAACAATCTCAAGGTTACAAGTCCATCTCCAGAGATCGAGATTTACCTTTGTCCACAGTGCGCAACATTATCAAGAAGTTTGCAAGCCATGGTACTGTAGCTAATCTCCCTGGGCGTGGACGGAAGGGAAAAATTGATGAAGGGTTGCAGCGCAGGGTAGTCCGGATGGTGGCTAAGCAACCCCAAACAAGTTTCAAGGAAATTCAAGCTGTCCTGCAGGCTAAGGGAGAATCAGTATCAGCGCGACACATTCGACACCGTCATCATTTACATGAAATGAAACGCTATGGGGCGACACGGTGGTGTAGTCGTTAGCACTGCCGCCTACAGTGTGTGTATGTGTGTGCCCTGCGATGGATTGGCACCCTGTCCAGGGTGTGCCCCGCCTCGTGCCCTAAGCACACTTCCTGGACATTTCCACATTTCCATTTATTTCCATTTTATTTTCATTTAAAATTATTGCTACATTTGCTAAGTTTTTAATAAGTTTTTATATTTTATATTTCTTATATATTTTTGAGAATTTTAGTATTTTGTTTAAGGTTATGTGCGGTCGTACAAGCATTTCTCTGCATACCGTACTGTGCATGACTGTGTATGTGACAAATAAAATTTAAATTTAAATTTGGACCACACTGCTGACACAGAGACATATAAAAAGCAAGAATACAGTTTGCCAAATGTAGTTGAGTAAGCCAAAATCCTTCTGGGAAAATGTCTTGTGGACAGATGAGACCAAGATAGAGCCTTTTGGTAAAGCACATCATTCTACTGTTTACTGAAAATGGAACAAGGCCTACAAAGAACACGGTACCTACAGTCAAATATGGTGGAGGTTCAAAGATGTTTTGGGGTTGTTTTGCTGCCTCTGGCACTTGGTGCCTTGACTGTGTCCAAGGCATCATGAAATCTGAGGATTACCAAAGGATATTGGGTCGCAGTGTAGGGCCCAGTGTCAGAAAGCTGGGTTTGCATCCGAGATCTTGGGTCTTCCAGACAATGACCCCAAACATACTTCAAAAAGCACCCAGAAATGGATGGCAGCAAAGCGCTGGAGAGTTCTGAACTGGCCAGCAATGAGTCCAGATCTAAATCCCATTGAACACCTGTGGAGAGATCTTAAAATTGCTGTTGGGAAAAGGCGCCCGTCCAATATGAGAGACCTGGAACAGTTTGAGTGGTCCAAAATTCCGGGTGAGATGTGTAAGAAGCTTATTGATGGTTATGGGAAGTGACTGATTTCAGTTAGTTTTTCCAAAGGGTGTGCAACCAAATATTAAGTTAAGGGTGCCAATAATTTTGTTCAGCCCATTTTTGGAGTTTTGTGACATTATGTCAAATTTGCTTTTTTCGTTCCAATACAAATAAAGAGAATAAACATGTGTATAGCAAAACATGTGTTAATGCAGTACTTTTCTGTGAGAAATACTTGATTTTCTGGAAAAATTTCAAGGGTGCCAACAATTTTGGCCATGACTGTACTGTATGTATAGGGCTTAGCAGTCAATACCTTAGTTTGAGGTTTTGACTTGACCAAATTCCACAGATCGTCAATTCGATTGAGCACCCATAGAATGCACAGGACAATGTCAGATGTCAGATCCTAGTTAAACGGTGACTACTCAGAGCCCAGGCAAGGGAGCAAACAAACAGGCTAATCCAATCGTCGCCACTCCCTTCCTTTATGGACTTCCCAAAATACACAAGAAAGGACTCCCCATCAGAAGTCAGCAACATCAATTCAACATACAACATTGCAATGCACCAACTATTCTGGAATCATTAGTTGGCCACACTGACCACCAATTCCAGAATTCAGAAGAGTTTGTTTCAAAGATCTGGAACTGATACTGGATGCTGAGAAAACCATGGTTTCTTTTAACGTTACATCATTATTCTCCACCAGCATCCCTACATCTGATGCCATAATAGCCATTAGGAAGAGGTTGGAGGAGAGCTTTACCACACTAGAAGTGGCCTTAACCCAGACCTGATCTGTTCTCTCCTAGACCTAACACCAACCACTTCAAAGACAGAGGTGACTTCTACAGAGAGAAAGTGGAGAAAAAAAGCACTTAACCCCTTCCCAGGGACCTCTCTGACCCACTGGTTCAGATATGTAGATAACTGGGTGAAGCCCAATACAATTTTCATTTAGGAAGAGGAGTTGGATGTAGTGGAGAGCTGGAGAGCCACAGATCTTGATAACAGATGCGATCTACAGGAAGGGACAAAACAGGCTCTACTTTTAAAGGAAATTCAGGTCATTTAATGTTTTTGGCAAAGTGTTGCAAATCCTTTACCAGTCTATTGTTGCAAGTACAATATTACAGTATTTGTTGCAACATTCTATGGCAGCAGCATTCCAGGCAGTGACCCAAGGAAAATAAATTAATTAATCCGGAAGGCTAGTTCAGTACTGGTATCTCCCCTGGAGTCTTTGAAGTAGGTGGTGAAGAGGATGCTGCTGCACAAAGTACTGAACATCAACTCAACCCCATCCATAACCAATTAGTCAAACAGCTAAGCACTTTCAGGGAGAGGTTCTTCAGCTCTGCTGTGACAAAGAAAGCTACAGGAGGTCTTTTCTACCATACTAATTTTTTAAGGTATTCAACTTATAAAGGCTTAGTGAAATCAAATCATAAAAACACATATTCCATAAAAACCTCTACTTTTTGGAGCAATTTAAAAATTTTGCCCTAGCACATGTAATATGTAATTTCTCATATAAAGCAACCTGCCTGTCCTTCTGGCCATCCGTCTGTCTGTTATAATGAAACCACCTTCTTTTGACAGACTGTCTGGAGTCACATTTCCCATGAGTAGAAAACGTATGCAAGGCCATTTTCAAAGTAAGGGTGACAAAAATATTATTTTTGCCTGTTATCATCTGACACTTATACTTGTGTAATCAAGTTGTTGGTATGAGATTTTTGATCCTTCATAAGTTTGTGAGGACCAAGGTAAAAAAAAAATAATAATAAAAAACAATTATCAGCACATGCCTAACAAGTTGTTTTTGTCAGCTCTTAAAAAAGATTGACAAAACAGTGGCATACAGTATCAGAAAAGCAGCCAGCTTGATGTGCACTATAGCAGATATTTGAAACAAAAACTTAAGCTTTGTTATAAGAAATCTTTGTCGTAACTTTATACAAACCCTTATTTATCTCTAAAAAATAGACCTGGCTATGTCATTCAACTCTCAAACCTTTAAACTATAAAAGCTGGCCACATATTTACAGTAAGGATGTGCTATGTATCACTTACAATATTTTACTAATCAGTTGCCTTCCTTATAAATTGTGTGTGTGTGTGTGTGTGTGTGCACGTGTGTGGAAGAGAGAGAGAGAGAGAGAGAGAGAGAGAGAGAGAGAGAGAGAGCAAAATGTGTACATTTGGACAACAGCTAAATCCAAAAATAGAAACATGATGTGGTTCTGCTCACAGCTGGCAATGGCAAGATGGAACACTTGTATTAAAAGAGGTGCCTGTAAAATGGCATGTCCATCCGTGCTTGGACTGGACGATGGCTCTTAAACTTCAGCTGTTCAGGGGGCGTGGTCACACTGAAGACTGGTCCCACACCTACACCAGCACCAGGACAGAGAGGTCACAGAGTTCAGCAGGCTCTCTCTAAGAGAGCCAAGCTCATAAATCACTAGTTACTCACAGAGGGAACAAAACTCACCATAATGAAAGTGAATTACAGTTAGCTTTATATGTACTTTTCCACAAACTTAGATTAGTTTGGTTTAAAATTGTATTTTGATTAAAAGTTACAGACTCTCTCTGCATATTCAGTCAGGCAAAACATGTATGACTTTCTTTGCATAGAGATGCTATCTAAAACAAAGCATGAGAGTGGTGGCATGTATCCATGTACAGATTTTAAACCCTTATCCTGGCATCTCTAGGAGGACACGCAGTTAACATGGCAGGGTCTCATGCGTACCTTGTTAACTGGTGTGAGTTGAGTGCGGACTGAGCTTGTGTGCAGGCGGGTGCGCTCACGCTCTCTTTCTCGCTCATCTAGTGGCCGGCCTGGTGATCTCTCTCTGCGTGCATCAATCACAGCACGCCCTGGTGACTTCTCACGGTCCAGTGGTCGGGCCGGAGACTTGTCCCTTCGGAACTCAGTGCGGCCCTCACGGTAACGGTGTGGTGTGCTAGGATCACGGTGCACAACACTGTCTTGAGCTCCAGGGCTTGAGGCTAGCCTTTTCGAAATATGCTCATTGTAAGTGGGTGGGCCGCGCTTGTTTGGGCTGCTGCAGAGGTCAAAGCTGTCAACAAATTATATATACATACACAGCTTATGCAACCATTTTAAAAACATTTATGCTTATTTATAAATATATTTGTTATTATACAGTTTAGACAGCATAAATTTTTATGATGTGTACCTCCTGCTAGAACCTGTCCTCTGCAAGTCTCCCGACTCTTGCACAACATGTCCCTTGCAGCAGATTACTCTCAGCTTGTTCTGGTAAGATGAGGCTAGATAAATGGCACCTGATGAGATGGCCGGGCCTAGGTAGCGCGGGTTAGGGACATCTAAGTGAACAAGTGCTGGAGGCCTGAACACAGTTTACAAGTTCACAAAAAACACAGAAATTTGTAAAAGTGCTATATTGTAATGTATTATTTCAAGTTGTTAACATTAAATCTGAGTGAAAATTATTTGATTTATATTTTAGAATTGTTAATAATTTGTATTACATTTTACTTAAACCCCTATTCTCTTAACCATCTTGAATCCCATTTAAATCACATTAATTACATTTTTGCATTTATATCTATTTAGTTATGTAAAAGATGAGGCAAAAAAAAAAATAGCGTATGTGTGTAAGCAGAAGTGATTTTTGTATGAAATTAAAACATTAATGGTCTGTCACTTTATTCTAATTAGGACTAAAATAAGTCCCTATAAATTAGCATAAATAAAATTAAATGTTACTTAAACTTGACAGTGAGGTTAGATGACAAACACTGCCCGGTCAAAAACAAGTCACCACCTGGATTTGACTAAGCTAATCTTTATGAGCATTCCATTGAATAAAAACTGAAGTGAATAATACTGTATGGTTCAGCTGGTAAAAAGTTAGATAATAACCCTAACTGATGCTCTGAGTAGCTTTTCATTTATTGAACAACCATGTCAAAAGGCATACCCTGTGACCATGGGAAAGATGTTACTCTTTTGTGTAAAAAATTAATTGCCCACAATTTAGGCATGCCACTACTTGCCACTATAATTTTTGCATAATACAATACAGTAAAATTATTTTAATTTTTCACATATCTAACTTGTTTGCAAGCTAGGGCCATAGCAGCTGGGTTAGCCATGATGTAGCACTGCTATGGCAAACAGAGTTTGGCCTGGCTCAATGGCCAAGTCAGTAGCACCTTGTTAGACAAAGTATACTCGCAATCCAAGGTTTAGCTGTATTTACGTTTAGAAAATGTATTGAATGACCACGGAATGATCTATACAAATGAAAGCTTGCTATAAAAGTGTATGTGGTGTAACTTGGAAACGCACCCAAGAGCAGCATGACCCTGAAGCTCAATAACATCCAGCGAGTTGAAGTATGTCACAAACAGGTATGGCTCTCTGAAGGCTGGGAAACAGAGAGGCTTGACAGTGAAATTCCAATACACTTTTAATTTACTGATTTCTGAAAGTATTTATGCCATCTGCCATCACAATGATCAGACACATGGTCATATTGAATACGGTTAAGTCCACTCCTGCCCCCCCAAACAAACCTTCCATACAGTATTTGACTGATGGTACTTATACAGTAGTTTGCAACTCATAAAACCTTTGGGATTTATAGAATTTATCCAAAATTTAAATTCATTGTCTCAAAAGATATGTACCAAATGTCAGAGGAAGACGACTCCATTTGAGCTCATCTGTGCGGCTTCTTCGTCCATAGGCATCAACAAATACCCCAAACTCTGATACATGTAATGGCACATTATTATGAGCAATTATGGAATGGCATTTAATATTTGAATCTTACATAGTCCAATATTGTGATTGATTAAATAATAAACATCTCATACCATGAAAACAAAGCAGGTACTCCTCTTTCTGAGCTGCACTTGACACCTGCATGATGGCGATAGGGAAGCTGTAGGAGGATGTGGTAAACATAGCTGAAGCCAACAACATATCATTCTTGTCCAGGAACTCTGAAAATGCACAAAATGCCTAAATCACAAAATGCCTAAATAAAATGCCACTTATCAAATCCTTAAGATTCTTTGCAGTACATTTTGTAATGTACATTATATGTATATAAAGTTTGAGTATTGTTAGTATATTTATTAAATTAAGAAAACTATGTAAATCTTACTTACCTTCCAGCACGTATTGCTTCATCTCAATCTCATAGAACTTGTTGGTACCAATGATGATACTGTAGTTTGTGAAATAAATACAGCTACATGGTTCTAAGGTTTCAATCTCCTGAGAGAGAGAGAGAGAGAGAGAGAGAGAGAGAGAGAGAGAGAGAGAGAGAGAGAGCCCACAAGTGATTAAAATGCCAGAGTACAGTCTGCAAATAAACCCATTGCAATTACATTAGTAGGTCAATTCAGCCAACCGATAAGCCAAAACTCCTCATAAATTAATAAATTTTTCATTACAATGTTTATATTATACACAGTTATATTATATTATACATTATATTATGCACAGTTTATAATTTATCTCATGTATTTCATGTTTATGCAAAAGAGTTACCTCTCACCTTGCGAATGCAAAATTTGCTCAGATTGTCATTGTAACGCAAAATCGTGACTTTATTAGGCATTGCTGCACAAATGCAGGAGCCATTTTCAATCTAAAACAATGATAAAAGTACACAAAGACTCACATAATGCAAGATACAGATTCTTAATACAGAATAGATTCTATAATTGAATGCACTATATTGAGAGATGACAGTCATACCCTCCCTGCAGCAAAAAGGTGACAACCCTTGACAGTCTCAAAAATGTATGGGACAATTTCAGGCAAGGTCGGAAGGTGGGACTGAGATAGTGACTGCTTCACCTTCTTGATCTCCACCAGGCACAGCGCCCTCTCATCACCTGTAGGAGAAATTTACAGCTCAAGATAGTATTGAGTACAATTCAGTAAAATACCTGAATGAAACTTAGTACCAAGAACCAAACCTCTAGCACCCATGATTCGTGACATACAGTCTTATGAAAAAGTTTAGGTACCCCTTGATAAATAGCAGAGTTTGGTGATTTTTTTAATTGAAAAGATGTTAACACAGTCTCTCTTGGGACTGAAAAAAATGCACAATATTTTCAGCAAACATTGATGCATAGTTACTTCTTATGCCATAAACTGAACAAAAATAAAAACATTATTATGGCACTGTACAAACGTTTGGGCACTCTAAGAGTTCCAGAGTCTCAGATTCTTTTTACAAGGTTTCAGGGCCCGTATTCACAAAGCTTCCTAAGCCTAAAAGTTGCTCCTAGTGATGAAATTCTAAGAAAAATCTTAGAATTATGGCATTTTCTTAGAATTTTCCCTTAAATTTTGGATAAACCTTAGTTAAGATAAAAATGATTCACAAAACATCTTAGCCCAAAAAACAGCTCCTAAGGTAAAAATAGTTAAGAGTAGAGAGGAGGACTTTTAAGAGGCTTAAGAGTTTCTATAGCAGAGGACAAAATGGCGGAAAGAAGAAATATTTTCCAAAAACTGAATGTAAAGCTAAAAGTAAACACTGGTCTTCTATCCAATTTGCTTTTCTTGTTGTTTTACTTCGTTCCATCTCTCTTGAATAGTTGGCTACATACCATCCAAAAGTGCAACTTAAACAGACTGTCCTGCAATCATGTACAGTACATTGGTAAAAGCTGAGACATTTTGCTCGCATCAATCTGAAATAGATTACAAGGAATAAAATCAGTTTAGTAAATAAATGTAAGAACATAAATATAGTAACTACTGTGTGGAAATAGGTTATTTTAAAAGTTGACACATTTTCAACATTTGACTGTTTAATTATCTTATAAGATATTTAGCCTATAACAGAAACTTTGCATAAAGTAGCCTGTAGTCATGACTATACTGTACAATTTCATTATATAGAAACAATATGATTTTACTGTCTGCTCTATTATCATGTATTCTATTTTTACAAAGAGTGCATCACAAGACCTTTGCAGAGGTCAGAGCTTATTTTTATCAACCAATCACAGTCCTTGAACTGCTGCATCATCCCTAGCAACGGGGTCAACCACACTTCCTCACTAAGATAAAAGTTTTTGTACTTTCCTTACTCAGAGTTGCTCTAAGAAGTTTTCTAAATCACTTTTATTCTAAGACTCCCAGCTAGGACTTTTTAGGCTAAGATAGGAGCTCTCTGAGAGAATTCTAAGAAGCTTTGTGAATACGGGCCTAGACCTTCATCAGCTCGTTAGATCAGATGTATGGCAACAGCTGTCATTAGTAAATACCAGTTTTACAAATACTTTGACTCTTCAAACCTTGTGCACACACTTGCAGACACTAAACAACCATGGGTTCCTCTAAGCAGCTGTGTAAGACTATGAAAATGAAAGTTATGCAGGCGAAGGCTATAAGAAGATAGCAAAGTGTTCTCAGCTTGCAGTCCCCATAGTAAGAAATGTAATTGAGAGATGGCAATTCAGGGGAACTGTGGAGATCAAGATGAGATCTGGAAGACCAAGAAAACTTTCGGAGAGAACTGCTCATATGCTGGTCAGAAAGACAATTCAAAACCACCATTTGACTGCAAAAAACCTGCAGGAAAATTCAGCAGACTCGGGAGTGGTGGTGCACTGTTACACAGTGCAGCGATGCTTGCACATACAAAATCTTCATGGAAGAGTCGGCAGAAGAAAACCTTACCTGCATCCCCATCATAACATCCAACGTCAGAAGTATGCAACAGAACATCTACAGGAGCCTGATACATTTTGGAAACAAGTGCTGTGGACTGATGAAGTTAAAAAAGAACTCTTTGGCCACATTAAGCAAAGGCATGTTTGGGAAAAAAAAAGGAGCAGCATTTCATGAAAAGAACATCTTGCCAACTATTACGCATGGAGGTGGATCTATCATGCTTTGGGGTTGTGTTGTAGCCAGTGGCACAGGAAACATTGCACGGGTGGAGGGAAGAATGGATTCCACTAAATACCAGCAAATTCTGGAAGTAAACATCACACCATCTGTAAAAAAAAGCTCAAGCTGAAAAGAGGATAACTTCTACAACAGGACAATGATCCTAAACATACCTCGAAATCCACTATGGAATACCTCAAGAGACGCAAGCTGAAGGTTTTGGAATGGCCATCACAGTCCCCTGATT
This sequence comes from Clarias macrocephalus, assembly GCA_011419295.1. Taxonomy (NCBI): domain Eukaryota; kingdom Metazoa; phylum Chordata; class Actinopteri; order Siluriformes; family Clariidae; genus Clarias; species Clarias macrocephalus. The sequence continues at coordinate 13,494 of JAAGKR010007027.1, read as the reverse complement.
TAAACATCACTGAAAAATTGTGGGTAGATCTTAAAAGAGCTGTGCATGCAAGACGACCAAAGAATATTACAGAACTAGAAGCCTTTTGCAAGGAAGACTGGGAGAAAATCCCAAGTACAAGAACTGAAAGATTTTTAGCTGACTATAAAAAGCGTTCGCAAGCTGTGATATCTGCCAGATGAGGTGTTACTAAGTATTGACTATGTAGGGTGCCCAAACTTTTGCACAGTGACATAATAATGTTTTTATTTTTTTCCCTTTGTTCAATTTATGACATAAAAAATTATATTATATTATATTATATTATATTATATTATATTATATTATATTATATTATATTATATTATATTATATAAGTACCACAGGACCTCTTTTGGCTTTGAAGGGAAAGCTCGATAATTCACTTTATTTTCAGCATTTTGCAGAGAAAAGCAGTGTGCCATTGTGCCCCCACTTCACAACTTCTCTACAAAATGTTTATTTATTTATTATTTTTTTTATTGTAATATCTGGGTCCATAAATTCTCAGTCTGTTATGCCTGATTCTGACCTTAGACCAGTATTATCCCACTAGAACTATTTGTCTGACAATTTATTTTAACCAACATATTTCTTCCTGAAACATTTTCTTCAAGACGCACTCGAAATAGCGTAATAGCATTCTAGGCTAATATTAAATATACAATATACAAAAATAAGTTTTTCATTTTATATATCTTTATTTAAAATTTCTGATCCAAGATATCTTGGTTAAAACCAACATTAGAAGATTGAATAGAAACAGACCTAACACCACAGACGGACCAGGCCATCAGCTTAAAGATACCACCGGCAGGCTTCAAAACCTGAAAATTGTGGTGGATGATTTAGGTTTGATAAAATCGCTCTTTTGCTTAACAAAGTGTAAGGACTACAGGCATCTATTTAGCAGTAATACAGGATTTTTCCATATACTCAGGCTCTGTAGCCTTGGCTAAAATTGGGCCAGTGGATTGAAAAGCTGGTAATTTCACCAAACAAACCATTATGCTCCAAGGTATGCTGCAGAGTGCAGACATATAACCTTGTGTTCCAGATACCTGGGGTTTTATCATAAAGTTGTATGTTGTATACTTGTCCTCAGAAAAGACCAATTTATGGGAATAATTATAGCCCAATTTTGCAAAGACATTCATACCCTTGATGAACTCAAGCCTGCAAGTGTACCCATGACTAGCTTATTTAAACTTATGACAATACCATGTAGTTGCAGGTTGATGCATGTTGGTGCATGTTGGCAGTTCAACTGTGACCATTCTGCTAGTTACAGCAGATATCAACTGCTTTGTATCCATTTACCTTTGGTTGTTAAACATGTGGATGGTGTGCATAACAATTTGGTCTGACCTAGCATAACACACAAAGCCAGCTGTAGTTTTAATGACACTTGGGAAAGTTCAAAGACTACGGATGCTTTCCAAAAAGCATGTTGTTATATTTCCAAATAGTTTGTATATAACAGCTGAGGTTGAAGCAAGATGAAAACAAGAATGTCTCAACTATGCAAATCTAGAATTGGGATTTTTTCACTGTGGGTATGCACTATGCATACAAAAATGTAAATACATATAAAGACTGAAATAGTTTCTTGTTATTCGTATTGTTTTGCTTGTTGTTATTATTATTATTATTATTATTATTATTACTATTATTATTATTATTATTATTGTGTAGTTCATATGCATTATTTAATGTTAATTTGTCAACACAACACAAACATGTTAACAGATGCACTACTAACCTCAATTAATTGTATTACCAAAATATGAATGATAAAATGCGTGCTGGATAACTTAGAGTTAAAAATGGTAACCATACCAGTTTCTGTATTTCTTGTATGAAGTGTTATGTTTCATTTGAAGCAGGTGCAGTTGAATCTCACTCACCCACAATCATGAGCAGCTTGTCTTGCTCTTTGATGATGTAGATTTGAAACACAGAGCCCAAGCCAGGGATGTGAGTCAGCGAGTTCTTTATAACATTCAGTGCATACAGACCTTCCTCTGAACCCACTAAAACAATCTGAGCACACAGCAAAGACAAAAATAAAATGGTCTTAGATTTACACGTTTTATTCACTGAGGACAAAATTTTCCAATGAGGTCAGCCTCACTCAATTAAGAAATAGAAAGAAGAAAGTAAGGGATGATCTGATGGCCACTTCAATAATGGCTCTGCATCATAAACCTGCATCCCAAACATGATTATATATTTTTTCTAATAAGCACTCAGCAAAGCAATGTATGTTACAGTACCTGGTCAGTGAGGGGAAGTGTACAGTTGATGTCTAGTCTGTCATCTCCCTCCAGCTTCAAAAGAGAATTTCCCAGCAGCTTCTGAAAGTATGAACGAATAGACTAAAAGGGGCATATGTTGCATTTCAATCCTTGAGTACAAAACATGAAACCTTTAGTTACTAGAGTTGTAGATACTGAACTGAGTCATATTTTCCTCAGATAGTATGCAAGACTTAAAGTACATTACTTTTTATGCCATCCGCATTTATTTGTTTTTTGCTGCCACCATATGGAAACTAACATATTTTTTTTAAATCAAAATAGATTATATAACAGAGCTTCTCTTCTCTTTTTAAATTTGTCATTACTACTTTTAATACACACAACAACAATAGTTAATAGTCATATAAGTTATTTTGATAAATGTATGCTGACAAATCTGTGTAAAGTTTATATAGTAAAGAAAGAAATAAAAATTATTGAAGATCGTAATGATATGATAAGTAATGAATGATTGATGAAGACCAGTGTATAAAAGAACCATAATGGGTTGATCAAATATTTCTTTCAAACTCACTGCATCAGCCTCTGCTTTCTCACGGGCACCACGGGCACTTGCCACAATAGCCTCCAAAACTGCCACCCACCGCTGCTTCTCTGCAAAACTTGAGCTCAAGAGGTAAAGAGTCTTTGCTGGCCAACAGGATGTGTGGGGGAGCAACTCGAGTTTCAGCACAAATGGCACATCTGAGGACCCAAACATCAACTTTATATCACACTCAAGTGAATGGAAAAATATTTTTTTGCCCCTAATTACAACTCAATGCATTTTACAATCTCTGTAAGTGCAAACATCTAGACTTATTAGCACAATATAATGCAAATTACATTTTTCCTTTTATCTTACCAGCCTTTGCAGTGTTAGTGAGCTCTGAGCCACCCACAGCACTATGCACAATCACTTCACCTTCTGATATATATAGATCAAACTCATCCACTGGCTTCACTGACTCTGTAATGCAGCAGGTCAATTAAAAAGAAATGAACACAGTGCAGCCCATTGTGGTTTTCAATATACCATGGTACATGTTTACAAGGAGACTTTTTTTCTTGACAATGTAGTTAGCAGAATAATAAGTTTGTTGTCATAGTTTACACTATGACACTCTTAGCAATAACTAAATTAATTGTAAAGAAAAAAAAAGGTTTTATGAACTAGTAGCTGACTACTTGTGCATTGTTTGCATTTGTAAGTACATAAGTTAAGAAAATAATGACCTTCTCTGGGCTCAGTCTCATAGGTAAGAATCTTGTTCCCCTCCAGCACGACATACTTCCTCTCCCAACCCTGTCCCCGCTTTCCATTCCTACAGTCAGGGAGCAAACACACACTTTACAGTCCTTATGAATGGGTCAAGCTGATCATAGCACACATACTCTCAGGTCAATAAACAGGTCAATTAATACTTTTTAAATTTTTATTTTAGTCTCTGCCACTTTATACCTCTAGTTAAAATGAACAATGAACACAACAGTGTAACAGCAAATATATGATAAACCTTCTTTTGGTATAGATACACTAAATCCCTGGAGGGTGCTCAGATTAGTTCAACTCAAAATATTTCAATATATCCAAATGTTTTTCTTCACCAGGGAAAGAAACTTTCTGTCATCTACCACAAATGATTCCTGTGCTTTTTCTGGTTGTTGTGTTCCTTAGCTCAGTACATTCTCTCATAATAAAAAGCAATAAAACATTGATTTGGCCACAACTACCTAATCATGGCTGCTTCACTGTCTGGTACTGGTCCAAGACTTTCATAATTCTTAACTTTTACCAATGATCCACTTTTGCAAATGCAGTATTGTCCTAATTGATGTCTTCACTTATTACATAAATTATATTACATAATACTGAAGGTGTGTTCTGACCTGGGTTGTTTCATCCAGCCCTCCAGTCTCATGTGTCCACTGGAGTCTTTGAGCTGTATGCCAGAGCTGTTGCTCTTCTCCCTGCACAGAGCCTCAGATAGGTGGAGGGCGTATTCAGTAGGGACACCACATGTGGCTGGAAGGTAGGGGGAGCATTTTGGGTGGCACAAAGCATGGCATTCTAATGTAGGAAAGAAAAGTACAGCTTAAACAATAGTATCAAGATAGGGTTAAATTGGCACTGGGGCTTGGTCGAGCTAAGGCGGTGCGGAGAAAGCAGGTTGAGCTGATGGGTAACGTATGTTGATTCTCACCTGTTTCTTATCACTATCAGTCTACTTATGCATCTTTCTTTTCTGCTTTTCTTTTCCAGAGAAAGAGAGAGAGAGAGAGCACACGCATGCACACAGACACTTGAAATCGAATAGACCAAAAGCTGTGAGCTAGAGTTGGGCCCTATCTGTTACATTTACATTGATAGACTTGGACTGTTTAAATTTTTTGGTTGAATTTTGATTTTAAAATCTTTGAGTAGGTCAAGAAGTGATAATGTCAACATGGTAACAAGAAAAAGAAATATGCATAAGTAGACTGATGGTGATGAGACACAGGTGAGAATCATCACATGTTACTTGAGTAGGCTGGTTCACCTGCCCCTCCCTGTTCACTGCTGATGCTTGACCACAACTCTACTGCCAATGTATCACTTTTAAGAATTTAAGAATTTTTAAGTAGGCCTTATCATAACTAGAATAATTATAAAATATGGCAAATCTAAACAAACAGTGTGAAAACGTAATATTCATATCTATCTGACTGTAATGCCATAAAGCGTGATTTGTCTCAGTTATGAATTTTAAAATAATAACAAACACCATTTAAGGAAGAAAAAATGTACATGAGTTTTTATCTAAAAACAGTTCATTTGATTCTACCATACTACACTCATTTGTGTAAATTGGGAAAGATGTCTTGACCGCATACCAATGCAAGTAGCTGCCTGCCTGGCAAAATGGACAGTGTCTAGGCATACAGTGCACTTGGCTGCCCTCATGTTGAGACCCTGGGTGAAGCGGTGTGGGGTGCTGTGACTACCATGAGTACTGTGGTGAAGCCTCTCCTTTACACGTCGCACATATTCTAAACAGTAAACAGTTCAAAACAGGTCATTTGAATATCATCCTTTTCTAACCACATTATCCTGTAAACCAAACATACCTGCCCCAAACATAAAGATGATAAAAGCTGTCAAACACCCTGAGAATATACTGTATGGTTAAAACAAAGAGACGCTTATGATTTCAAGAGTTTCAACTGGAATATAAGATTTATAACATATCACATGATAGTATGAGCATGGTCAATGGTTTTTAATGAGAGTCATAACCTGAGGTTACACCTAGAGATAAGCTCACTGTCTCAAATAGCTTGTGTTTTCTGCAGGGGAAGTGGTCTTGAAATATGATTAGAAATATGTAAAATATGTATATGGAAGATGAAATATAAAAGTTATTCATTGAAGATGTAAACTAACATACTTATAATTATTGTTATTGTAATTGATGTACTACAGCAAATGGTTGCATGATAATACCATATAACAATACGATAAAGCATTCAGGTTTATACTGATAAAACATGTGTTACATAAATTGAAACTTCAACCAAAGTACTTTTTTTCTTTTCTAAACAATTAGCTTATCTTTAAAACAAAAGAAAACAAAAATCCTTATCCTAATGCATAAAAACTTACTTTCAGAAGTGGCTCTCCTTATTTCTGCAGGGAAAAAAAGCATGGGAGATAAGAATGGCCAATTTTAAAAGCTGTTTTTTAAGTTTCTCATTGTAAGTAGAAAAACACAGTAAAGTAAGCAAGGATCCTATTAATTTCTAATGCCATTTGCACACTGACCTCCTTTATTATTTTAAGTGTATGGGATAATGCCTGGTCAAATGATTACTGATTTGGTGAAATGGACAGAATACTTCTTATATTAAATTTGGTTATTACCCAGCTGGGCTACACCAATAGGACGAATGTCATAAAAATGAGGCTGTGTACTAACCATCAGACGAGGATGTCTCCTTCCTCCGACTGGAACTGGATTGTGCCAGGCCGGAAGGGTTAGGCTGGTGGTCAGGGGATTTAGTAGACTTAGTTGACATCATGAGCTGCTGCCGGGCCAGACCAGGAGTGGCAGGAGTACCACCATGTTCCAGTGCTTTATTAAACTGCACTGCTAAAACATATAAGGCATGAGAAAATAAACAATATATGAAACATCCCTTAGTAAAACATAAGCACTTCTCGATAGCTCCTTTCTTTAAACATTTTTATCAACTGCCCTTTAATGTTTTGTGGTCTGTGGTTTGTATTGTAAGTGATTTATTTAAATTAATGGTCAAGTCCCTATGTTTTTCATGGCTGTAATTATTTGGAGTAGCAGCATGGAGGAATGTAATGGTAGTCATGATGTAATTATCATCCTAGGTTCATGTATACTACATCACACCCTCTCTAAGTTCCATGCGTGTCTTTTGGAGTGCATCCTCCAGCTCAGAGCAGCGAGCACGTTCTTTATCCAGTGCTGCCTTCATATCACTGTACTGCAGGGGCACAGGGGTCACAACAGGCACAGAGGTTGTCTGGGTCTGACCCTGGGCTGCCAGCGCTGCAAGCAGATCCTCTCGACGCCTGCCACCAAAGATGCCCTGCACACAAACAGAGCCAGAGTGAACCGCCCAGGCCCAATGATCTATTGATATATATGCTAAAAAGAATCCTAACCATACCCTTACATACCTAGAATATCCAGGGATTTAGATATTCAATCAAATTTGCTGTCTATTTGCTTCTTACATACCTATATAGCGCTGATGCTTGGGCAAAGACTTACATGCAGGCTAATTAAATTTGACAATGCATCATGCCTGTGTGTGCAGCTTCCAAATTTGAGGACTACAGCTTCCATGATGCTCAGCCTACAATCAAATAACATGATCAAACTGCTTCCCCGCTCAAATAATTACTAATTTAATTTAGCTGTTATTAATCACACTACTCCTTTTAAATAACTCAGATATTCTCTGAGCTATTTTGCAATGTACCATTTCAGCATTTTCACTATGAGGATTCCAAGCCTTTGTCATTTGTCTTGTTTAAGCATTATTGCACAGACAAGTGAAGTCATACAAACAGTGAATCATCACAGTGTAGATTTACTAAATATAGGCACTATTGGCATTCCGCTCAATCCAATCAAGTTAGTGGACAGGAACTAAATGTGGGATAATTAAATAAATATAATCAGATAACTTGCAGCTATGCCCTTCTGTCTGCTTCATGACACAATGCACCATGGTCATGCAAAACTGGACCACGCTTATGTGGTTATGGGGAGAGATAATAGGGACTTCAGAGATTTTCAGCAAGCAGTTAGTTGGGGGTAATGAGATAAATGCCCAGCAGACTCTGACCTTTTTCTTCTTAGAGGGATGGTCTACCTTGGCCTGCAGGAAGTCTATAAGCTTGGTCTGCTGAGTGATGGTGCCCTCCATCTTCACCTTCTCATGAGAATATGCTGCCTGAAATAATTTTTGCAAAATATTTTTTATTTAATTTATTTGGTTTTCTGTGTTGTATTTTAATGAATCTTGATTAATCACACATTCAGCCATCAATTCATTAACATTTCAAGTGGTATACCTGTATGTTTTCTAGCTGATACTCCAGGTCTGTTCTCTCTGTTTTCAGTAGGTCAGTCTGGTCCAGGGCATCCTGCAGGCCCTGTGTCAGTCTGAAAATATGACTCTTCTGCATGTCCAGCTGCTGCTGTAACTTTGCTTGCTGCACATGTACACACGCAAAACATAACAGGGGAAGATTTCTGCTTTAGTGTATAACTGCTGCATGTTGATGAATAAGATTGGATAACTTTTCAATGAATTCTTCTGATATGACAATGAGTTACTTCACCATGCAACCCCAAGCCATGAATAAATGAAAGAATGCTTAGGATCATGAAGAGATCCTTACTTCTCCCACCCTGGTCTTTCTGTCATGGCAGTAGAGTGTGATCTTGGTTCCAGAACTTTTGTGACTCATCTCTATTTCTTCATGAATTCCAACAGCCTTCTGATTCCTACAACTTACACTGATATAGTTGTTCGTCCTATGTAATTCCGTGCTCAAAATCTTCTTTGAGTGGTGGATTGTGATACCTTTAACCTTGTACAATAGGGGTTGTTGTTCTTAAGCATAGAAAGCCATTTCAAAATTGTTCTGTCATCTACTCTGAAAATTTTTCTACATGTTTTGCTACAAGTTTTTATATGTTTTTAAATGGTTATAAATGTTTAGATGAAAATACACTGCCTAGCCAAAAAGAGTTGATTACTGCACCCATTTGCCGTGGCATGATTTTAATAAGCTTATGCTTATCAACATTACCAATTGGTTTAAGGTCTGGTAAAAAATGAGTCTCATGCTCCCTGAACCACTCTTTCGCAATTTGTGCCCGGTGAATCCTGGAATTGGCATCTAGGCATATGCCGGTGCCATCAGGGAAGAAATAAAACTCATCAATCAGAACATTCAGGTGGTCAGCTGACCTCAGTTCTTGGGCACATAACATTGATGAACCTAGACCTGGCCAACCAAAGCAACATCAGATTATAACACTGCCTCCACAGGCTTTTATTGTAGGCACTATGTACGGTATGATGGGTGCATTATTTCAACACCTCTCTCCTTATCTTGATTTGCCTATGATCCTCTCATCAGACCACATGATCTTTTTTAGTGCTCCCCAATCTATTTTTTTTAACCTTTTTACAATTAGCATCACTAAGAAGTGGTTTTCTTAAGGCTGCATAGCTGTTTATTCCCAATCTCTTGGTTCTCTTTCCCTTGTGTGTGTGGAACTGCTCTTGCTTTCATTATTAAACAAAGCAGTGAGTTCTAGCCTTTAAATAATCTCCCATCACGTTTATTCAGGATTTTTTTCCAACCACATTTCTTCCTCAAAGATGAGGGCTCACCACTATCCTTCCAGGTTTTCATAATGTTCTTAATCTCGTTAGTTGTTTTCTTGATGCAGGCCACTAATTTGACCCTTCTGAAACAAAATAACATGAAACATATGAAACATGAAACATATTAATAACTGTAGTACTTATCTAATGGAAGGCTCTTAAAGATTTGCTTGGTTAAATCCAGATGGTGACCAGATGTTTTTTTTGGCTGGGCAATGTTTATCCTCTAACATCACTGTCAAGATTTAGTGTAATTTTATTTTTTATAATTTATATGGACTTTCTCATTCTTTCATTTATTTATCTAGAACATATACTGCTTATTCTATATACAGGGCCGGAAAAGGCCTGGAGCCTATCCCAAGAAACTTCGGACACAAGGTGGGGTATACGCTGGCCAGGGTACCAATCCATCGCGGGGCATGCAATCACACACCACAAATTCGCACACTACAGCAATTTAGAAATTTGCGTTAGCCTAATCTGCATTATTCTTTGGAATAATCTGGAGTACCTGGAGAAAACCCACCAAGCAAGGGAAGAATATATTACTCTATCAAGTTCATAGGGTGTAACCGTTAAAATAAAACACCCCAATTTTTTTTATTATTATTTTCAAAGATGGCGCTTAACGCTAAGGAGGAACCTAAAACCACACAGAGGCCAGGTGCTGCTGATTAAATCCTGCAGACAAGCTAAACACAAGCTAAAGTTTTGTGTCTTTGCTCCTAACTACAGGTGGGGTAATATTCCTCCAAATAAGATGCAAATACACTTGAGTAAGAGTGTTGAAAATATGTGATGGTAACATAAACGTTTTGCTGTAATATTGTGAGAAAGATGTTTAGCTATGCACTATTATGCTAGGCTAATCGACCTGTTGCCAGTGAATACTGTAGCATACAGAGCCATAACGAGGTTAGAAACATAGTTGTTTCTATAGCTGTTGCCATAGTAAGCGCCAGAAACATTAAATGGCTAAAATATAGTACATCTTATTTTGCTTTAGGGCACTGCATTTTGGTATGTTTATGCGGTGATATATGAATATATACCAAGGTAGTCAGCATATCATTAAACATATCATTTGACAATTTTGATAGGTTATTTATTGTTTTAATTGCTAGGTTATTTACTGTTTAAATTGTTTCATCTGGAGAAAAATATGTGCTCTAATACTGGAATTGTTGTTGAACTGAGTTGAGCCAAACATGGAAAATATTTTCTCATCATTATCTCATCATTTTCTAGTTGCAACGGAATATTTCAAAGTACATATTTTGAAGTACATTTTAATGTTCAGTGCTAAAATTATTGATGTATTTACACAGTCTTTGGAGAAGGTCACAGTTCTCCAAAGATGCTGTAATATTGATGAGGAAGATGATGATGATAAAGAACAGCTAAGCTACAGTGAACAAACTGATGGTGAAAGTACCGAGGTGAATGATGATGAGGAAGATGCAGAGCTATCTGATATAAAAGTCTGATGCAATGGGTGCTTTGTTTGTAAGAATTTATTTTCATCCACCATGCTGAGAGAAAAAGTGGTTGTACTAGGTGTATATTTTGTAGTTATATTTATTAGTTTGTAATCAATTTTATCAAATAAATTTTCAAAATATTGAAAATATATAAGTTTTCAAATAATTTCTGGAGATATAAATGTGTTTTTTTATTAGTAGCGATGATGAAAAGAGTCCAATTTTCAGTTTTCAAACTTGGCATTATGTACTGAACCAATGTTGTGCCAACATTAGGACAGCTTTGCCATAATCTACTGAACCAATGCTGTGCCAACACTGGCCATCATTGAGCCAACCTTGCCATTATCTACTGAACCAATGTTGGGCCAACCTTGTGATTATCTACTGAACCAACGTTGTGCCTCCAATGGACCAGCATTGGGTCAAAAGACAAAATGATGTTGGGCCAACCACTGATGCCAACATTGGCCCAACATATGCACTACCATTGGCCCAATGACGGCCATTCAGCAGTGTACTAACTGGGATATAAATGCAAAAGTTAAAGTTAAATTATTGCAATTAATTCACATGGGATTCAAGACGGTTAACAGAATAAATACTGAAATATAAATAAAATTATTTTCACTCAGATTAAATGTTAACAGCTTAAAATAATACATTACAATATAGCACTGTTAAAATTTCTGTTTTTGTGTGAACTTGTAAACCGTGTTCAGGCCTCCAGCACTTAGATTTCCCTAACCCGTGCTACCTAGGCCCAGCCATCTCATCAGGTGCCATTTATCCTTCCCATTTTGCCAGAAGAAGCTGAGAGTGATCTGCTGTGGGACATGTTGTGCAAGAGATGGGAGAATTGCAATGGAGGTTCTAACAGGAGGTACACATCTAACACAAAAATGTATGCTGTCCAAACAGTATAATAACACATAGGTTTTCAAATAAGGCAATGCATCAGCCCAGAGTTGACTCACTGGTGGGGCCAAAGATAGGTTGGCCTAATGTTGGCAAAACATTGATTTAGTAGATAATTACAAGTTTGGTCCAATGTTGGCACAACGTTGGTTCAGTAGGGTTGATAATTGGAAATTAAATTAGACCCAGATAGCACACTGCTGAAGTGCCAACGTCGGGCCAACGGCAGTGCGTACGTTGTGCCAATGTTGGCATCAATGATTGGCCCAATGTCATTTTGTCCATTGGCCCAACATTGTCTCATTGGTGGGGCCAAAGATAAGTTGGCCCACTGTTGGTTCAGTGGATAATAGCAAAGTTGGAAATTGGAAATTTAATTTGACACTTTTCATCATCTGCAATAATACGGGGGGGGGGGGGGGATGTATTTATTAATTTATTAATTTTATTTGTGATAAAATGATTACAAACTAAGAAAATATATGTAACCATTATGACGATAAACTACAAAATAAACACCTAGTACAAACGTGTTTTCTCTCTGCAAGGTGAATGAAAATAGATGCATGGTTGGCCTAATGCCTCAGAATGTCTTTTATATCAGCCTAATCATTATTCACCTTGGTACTTTCACCATCAGCTTGGTCACTGTGGCTCAGCTGTTTTTTATCATCATCATCTTCCTCATCAACATTAAAGCATCTTTGGAGAACTGTGACTCTGATTTGTGTAAATATATCAATAACTTGAGCAGTGTACATTAAAATGTACTTCAAAATATGTTCTTCAAAATATTAATTTTCAACCAGCAAAATGATGAGAAAAACAAATATTTTCCACATTTGGCTTAACTCAGTTCAACTACAGTTCCGGTTTTACAGCACACAAATTTGGTATAGATAAAACAAAGTAAACACAGCAATTCAAACAGTAAATAACCTAGCAAAATTGTCAAATATGTTTCACATGCTGACTACCTTAGTACATATATTCAATTACATTATTTTATTACATATAAATGCAGTGCCCTAAAGCAAAACAAGATGGACTGTATACAGTATTAGCCCTTTAACATTTCTGGAACTTACAATGGCAACAATCCCTATAGTTCTAACCACGCTATGGCTCCGTATGTTACAGTATTCACTGGCAACAGGTCGATAAGCCTAGCATAATAGTGCATAGCTAAACAGCTTTCTCACCAAATTAAAGCAAAACTATTAACTGCATGCTTTTTATGTTACCACCATAGATCAACACACTTACTGTATGTCTTACTCAAGGGTATTTACATCTCATTTGGAGGAATATTAACCCATCTATAGTTAGGAGCAAAGAGGCACAAAACTTTAGCTTGTGTTTAGGTTGGCTTCAGGACTTAATCAGCAGCACCTGGTCTCTGTGGCATTTTTGGTTCCTCCCTAGTGATAAGCACCATCTAGTGACCTGTTTGACGGTGTTCACAGTTGAGCAAAGCACAATTAATTCAACATTTATAATTTAGAAAACATCCATTTAGTTAAATATATAGGTCTTTCAATGTTATTAAAGTACTAGATTGGTAACCAACCCTCATATGAGCTTCTGATGTGATGAAACGCATTGAGAGAGTCTGCTGCACAAAGCTTAAGCAATATACAGTAATTTAATTTCCAATTTTCAACCTTGCCATTATTTACTGAACCAATGTTGGGCCAACCTATCTTTGGCCCCACCAATAGGCCAATAGTGGGCCAACAGACAAAATGACATTGGGCCAACCACTGATGCCAACATGGGCCCGATGTATGCCAATGTTGGGCCGACATCGGAGCACTGATAAAAGGTTACCATAATTTTTCAGACGTTGG
>JAAGKR010007026.1:12754-39302 GCA_011419295.1 Clarias macrocephalus | reverse complement strand
TCTTCTGATACGGTACAATCCACCACGTTCCTTAAGATCAGAAAACTCCGGACTACTGGTAGTTCCCAGAATATCAAAATCCACAAAAGGAGGTAGGGCATTTTCATATTTAGCTCCAAAGCTTTGGAATAGCCTTCCTGACAGTGTTCGGGGCTCAGACACAGTTTCCCAATTTAAAAGTAGACTCAAGACGCATCTCTTTAATCTGGCATACACATAATTTATTTCTTTACCTCATACTCCAGTACATCTATCCTGAATGGCAACCACGCTAATTCTTTTCACCTGCTCTTTATTTTTCCACCCATCCTGAGGCATCTGGAGATTGTGCCAGCTTCAGTAGACAGAGGCCAACCCTGCGAGGATCCTGAGGCATCCAGAGAAGGACCTCCTCCAGCTGGATTCTTCTTCATGTTGGTTTGGAACTACACGTGCTGCTCCTGAGCTCCCAGTGATCCAGACCCCCATCTGCGCTCTGCACCTGCTGACTCATCCCTGAACTGAACTGGACTTTGTGTTAATTTAAATAACTTCTATCTAACTTTCATCTGCATAACACACATGATGTTATACAATTTCTGTTATCTGTTATCACCCAGATGAGGATGGGTTCCCTGTTGAGGCTGGTTCCTCTCAAGGTTTCTTCCAATTGCCATCTCAGGGAGTTTTTCCTTGCCACTGTCGCCGTCACCCTTGGCTTGCTCATCAGGGACAATCTCATTATCTAGACACATTTTTCTTACACATATATATGTTTCCATAAGTCTTCTTTTCATTTTCTTTTAATTTCTGTGAAGCTGCTTTGAGACAATGACCATTGTTAAAAGCGCTATAGAAATAAAATTGAATTGAATTGTTAAATAAGAGCTGTAGCAGAGTAAATAATAATAGTGTTTCAGAGTAAATAATAATAATAATAATAATAACGATGTATAGTACTTTATAATTGCTATAGAAACAGCTTATCCACAGAAATAAGCACACAGTGGACATTTCACAGAAACAGTCGACATGTGTTAATATGGTGAAGTTTCTTCTAAGGAGAAATGTTTTTATTGATCGTGTATGGAAGGAGTCTCCAGTGTCAGAGGTGACAGAAGCTGTAACTACACTCAGTAACACGCATAACAAAGCTGTGTTTTACATCCATCACTTTAAAAAGAGATAAAATAAGAGATAAAAGAGAGGAGCTGCTATGAGAACAGGAACTCGCTTTACTGTATAACTACATTTAACTATAATCAGATACAAAGTACATCATGCTCATTAATCATATAAGATATAAAGCACTTCCTATAACAGGCCGGATGTTTGTTTTTTTTCCTTACGTAATCACAATGGAAATAAACCCAACATGATTACTTTAACATAATTATACCAGTTTTTGATCTCTTATACATTTGCTCATTCATACAATTATCGAATTAGGATTTACAACGGAGCAACACACTAATATCTTGCGGATACTGCGCATGAGATTCAGGCATCAACATGCACACCAAACATCAGACTAGTGTGTGTGTTTTTGTGTGTCTGTGTGTGTGAGAGAGAGAGAGACCGAGATCTTAAGCCCCATTTACACTGCAGGTCTCGATGCCCAATTCTCATTTGTTGCCTATAACTGATTTTTCTGACCGTCTGTTTACACGTTCTTTCAACTATGACTCATACCCGATTCAAGTGTTTACACTTGCCATACCATCTGAAACATTGCGCATACTGAAAGGGAGGTTCTTGCACTACACACTAGCCAAGATGGACGAAGACGAAATGTGCTTGATGCTAGCTCTGCGATATATGTAAAGTTCGCGAAACGGAGAAGGAGGAAAAGGGTCATCATTGCAGCCTGCGCATATGCTTCATTCAGAGGAATGTCTGGGTGCGAGACGTGTCGGGGTCACTCTCTGCTGGCTTGCAACAGGTGCGGGCTAGCGCACACTGGTGCATCTGTTTGGGATGAGCAGCGCCTCGGTGTGCATGATTACGTCATTAAACCGAAGAATTTGCAGTTTTAATGACGTACAGAACGCAATGCCTCAGAAAATCCGATCTGTCTGTTTACATGACAATCACATTAGCACATATCTGATTTATATCTGAATTATTTCCACATATGAAGGAGGCCTGAAACCGATCTCAAAATTTCGGAATGCATGCGTTTTTTTCCTGTTTACACGGACATAGAAAATATCTGATGTGTGTCACAAATGAGCAAAAAATCTAAATTGGGTCACATTTAACTGACAGTGTAAACGTAGCTTTAGTGAGTCTAACAGGAAAGTTACCCAATCCTTTCAAGCATTGAGCAGAAAAGCAACTTACAACAGACACATGTTGAACCGTAAGTCTGGTGAGCTATGGCAGCAAGAGACCACACAGGGTTCAGGACCAGAAAAAAAATAAACAGAAGCAAACTGAACACAGAAGATCAGGAACAGAGCAGGTATGGGGTTTCTGGTCTTCTAATCTAAGCATCATATAAATGCAAAAGTTTCCCATCCTGATGATGATGATGATGCCGCCCTGGTGTACGGTACTGAGACACCTTTCATGTAGGTGAACGCTTGATCATACAGAAAACCGTTTTTTCCGGTCTCACCTCACATCCCATTTCTCTAATGTTTGGTGATACCTGAAGCTTGTGAGCTGTAACTGCGAGATATCAGATGCATGTGTTCCTCCCCACATTCTGATTGGACCACTTTTTGAATTAGTAGGTGTATAAAAGTTTATATAATCATGTCATTCCGGTAAGACTTTTCTTGATTCTATTCTGTAAGGAACAAAACGCCCATTCTGTTATAGCAAGTGCTTTATATCTAATATGATTAATACACATGATGTACTTTGCAAAAGATAATTGTGAACGTTTCCCATCCTAATGATGAGGGTGATAATGATGGTGATGGTTATGATGAAGACGACAGTGATACTGATGATGATAGTAGTTTTGTTGAGAATGATGATGTTGAGAATCATAGTGATGATGATGATGGTGGTGGTGGTGGTGAGGCCGCCCTGTGTACGGTACTGAGACACCTTCCGTGCAGGTAAACAAGTAATCATCCAGAACACCGTTATTCAGGTCTCACCTGTCCGCGAGCTCCAGCACCTCGTGCACGTTGCTCGTGCTGACCCGAATCTCTCCGGTGTACATAAACTGCACGACGCCCTCGACGGTCTCGCGCTCGGGCCCCGCCTCGCTGCTCCACTCCTTCATCTCCACGCGCCGCGACACGGACTCGGAGAACTGGCCCCCGAGCAGCGGGGTGAAGTAATCGGTGGCGGCCGCGAGTACAGACCGGTGCGCGCCGAGCTCGAACCCCGCGCTGCCCGCGCCTTCTCCCACTAATACTACTCCTCCTCCTCCTCCTCCTCCGCCGCTGAACGCCAGCGTGACGTCGCAGAAGAGCCCGAGCTTACGCTGCTCGTTCTGGCGCCGCGCGAGCTCCGAGCAGTGCAGCGCAGACGAGAACTGCTCGGCCTCCTCTGGGTCTCCGTCACTCGCCAGAGCCGCAGCCGAAGCGGGCCGGTGCGCGTCCTCCGGGCTGGAGCCTGAGCCGGAACCCGAGCCGCGGCCTGGATTCGGGTTCGAGCTCGGGCTCGAGTTTGGGGCCGCCGCCATCTCGCGCGCCTCAGCGGGTCGGAACCGGAACAAACGCGCTAGCTCGGTTCGGTAGAGCAGACTCAGGCACACGCACACGAACATAAACGCCAAAAACAGGCGATGACGCGCATGCGCAACACGGATGACGTTGCCATAGAGCTGAAGCTTGGCTGCTTCCGGAAGTGAAAGTGGCAGGTCACGAACGTTACATGTTTAATTATTTTAACGTCTTGGCTGCACATTATATATTAACGAGCGCGAAATATCAAAAGAACTTCTTCTGTTTTAATTAATATGATTAAAAATAGTTAAACACATTTTTTATAAGGAACTACCCACAATCCTTCAGTGCGCCCCACCCAATCAGAAAGGTCGCCGTTACCATGGATACATCATTCTGAAACGTCCAACAGTTATCTACAGAGTGGGCCAAAAGTTTCCATACATAGGAAAAATAAATATATATTTTTTAAATAAACATTTAAAATATTATATATTTTTAACATGTTTTGTTTCAGATACCCTAAAAGATGCGAAAGAGCAACGAATTGAAATCATTCAGGGGATATTATATGAATAAATTGTTTTATTATAATTTTTTTCCTATGTATGGAAACTTATGGCCCACCTTGTATAGAAATTAAAGAAAGTTTTATTCTGTACAGTCTGTACCCCTTTCATATATTGGAGGACCAGAAACCAGTTTCAGAAAAATTTCTGTCTGTCTGTCTGTATGTCCACCCACTCACAAAAGTAAGTACGACAGTTCTAATTTCAGAAAACATTTTAGTATATCTTGCCAAGTCACATGACCTATTCATCATGTTCATGTGTTTGTCAGTGGCCCGAGTGCGTCTCCAGACCCGAACAATATAGAGCCCCAGTGGGACCTCCTCAAGTGGTGAAGCGCCGTGTGTCTAACATCCGGAAGCTCCGTGATGTCATCATGGAGGAGTGGAAGAGGATCCCAGCAACATGTGCAGCTCTGGTGATTTCCAGGTCCAGGAGGATGAAGGCCGTGCTAGATTAACAACACAAAATATTGACCCTTCGGACACATTTTTGACATGTTCATTTAGGGTGTATTCATTTTCGTTTCGCCAGTTATTTAGACGATAAAGTCTGCATGTTGAGTTATTGTTAGAGGACAGTAAATCTGTACTGATATACAAGCTGTACATTGACTACTCTAAAGTAGATTCAATTTTCATTTTTATAGTATTGTCCCTTGAGAACATATAATAAAGTGGTTGCTGAAATGCGAGGGTTGTACTCACTTTTGTGAGATAATATATGTACAGTATGTATGCCTGTCTGTCTGTCCAGAGTTTGTCCCATTACACAAAACTGACTGGACAGAATTTTATGGAACTTAAATTCTTAAGTGCTTAAATAAGCTATTAATAAGCTACCTGCTCAATGTAAACACACACCTGCACCAATATACAGTACATCAATTAGAAAAGCTAAACTGAATATTTTTAAAGGGATTACTTAACATTGTCACCGCTGAAATTGGTAGCATGCTCAGAATGCATGACTGTGCAATGTATAGTAGATACACTGAAGTTCCTTTTAACTGTTTATCTTCTACAGTATAAACATTATTTTATTCTCTGTGGAAAGCTGGTAGGAGAGTAAATCAGTAAGCCTGCGTTTTTAAAGATCCAATTCTGGTATCGGTGTGACATAATCTGACTCATTTCAGCAGAAATTATAGGGAAAATGAAACATTGCAAAACAGAATGTCCGCAATAAAAATTTTCAAAATGCACAGAAACTGTTGCTCATTCATAAACCAACATTTATTTTTATTTTCCCTTAGTATATATATTTTATTTATTTATTTATTTATTTATAAAATCTCTTTGCCTTTCATAAATAATCAACAGAATTTAAGTTTATTATAGAAATGTTGTAAAAATTTATGAAGATACATACTATAGTTAGGTTAAACCTTCTGTTGTCACACTGCCCTATCAGTGCTTTCTGTTCAAGGCCACTGTCGCCCCAGTCACTGCTGTGCAGGTGTGAACGTGTTACATCATTCATTTGTAACTGCAGTGTGAGCAAAATTATTGCCCCCTTGTGATTTGCACGGGAGAAGAGCAGCGTTCAGAGATTCAGTGCTGAAATGACTCACGGAAAAGCATAAACAAATATGTGTGAATATCTGGTAACAAAATTTGGGTACTCTACCGATACTCTAAATCTACTCGAATGTTAAAGAGAATCATTACTGGTGATGAGAGACTGATTCATCATCATGAGCCTGAGAGTAAACGGCAGTGTATGGAATGGAAACATCCTCAATCACCGACCGAGAAGTTGAAGCTCAAAATTCAAAGTTAAAATGTTGAAAAATGTATGCTTACAGTTTTCTGGGATTCTCAAGGGCCAGTATTGGAACATTATCAGGAAAAGGGTTTAACAACCAACAGTGCTCGTTACAGTGAGATGTTTATTCTCTCTCCATCCCAACACTTGATAATTTTAAAACCAGCTAGTAAGCTCACTGCTAGGTAATGAATCTACAATTTATATTTACATAAAATATATATATTTTTTTCACCCTCCTGTTTTGGATCAAAATGGTCAAATATGAAACTGATGCTAAACATATTCTGTCCCCACACACACACACACACACACACACACATAACCAAGAGTGACTTTATTATATTCTACAATATTACAGTTTTAGGCATGTATTTTAAATACAAGAAAATATGACATAGCAAAAAGCTGATTGATTTCATATTTAAATAGAGAAATGTAAAAACAGAACTATAACGTAGAATCCCAGTCTCACCCAAACAACAAACAAACAGGAAGTGGGTTGTGTCATTAGAGAAGTATTAAATCATGCAGAGTCTGTAACACGTCAATAAGTCTTTCGTCCTCAATCTCAAACACAGTAACATCAGACATCAAATTAATTTGTCTTACACTTTCAGTAACGAGCATAAACTGACCCAAACCCAGACACAAAGCTACAAGGTGCAAGCTGCTTTTATTATATTTATTATTGAGTAAAGCAGGAGTCTGTGTGTGTGTGTGTGTGTGTGTGTGTGTGTGTGTGTGTGTGTGTGTGTGTGTGTGTGTGTGTGTGTGAGAGAGAGAGAGAGAAAGATAACAAATGTAACTTTTTAAAAATGGAAATCCTTTCAGAAAAAAGTCATCTTCCCCTCGTCAAGTTCAAGCCCAAAAGAATGACCCAGAATGCTTTGCAACCTGGCACTAAACATTTATCAATCTAACTAGCTATCAAAGTGAACTAGCTAATAAACAAGCTAGTAATGAAGCCGGCTAGTTATCATGGATAGCAAGACCACAAATTACCAGCCTTGTTATTACGGTAGCTAACAGGAGGCAAGTTATTAGTGCCATCTTATCATCTGGTTTCACGACTCTGAGAACTTATCCTACTTCTACTGTAAAAACTAGCCGTATTAATAACTACCTTCCTGTTAGCAATACAAGTGGCCAAAATACAAGCTAGTTATTACACTAGATAATAAAAGTGATTGGCAAACGTTAGTTCTGAAAGCATCTATTAAATCACACTGATAACTAGCTTTCAATTAGCTAGCATACATCCACAAA
The DNA here is from genome assembly GCA_011419295.1 of Clarias macrocephalus. Lineage (NCBI taxonomy): Eukaryota > Metazoa > Chordata > Actinopteri > Siluriformes > Clariidae > Clarias > Clarias macrocephalus. Next base: position 32,089 of record JAAGKR010007026.1, on the reverse strand, counting down.
ACAGCTTCTTCTAGTCAGCTTGTCAAAGTTTGTAAAAAAAAAAATCCTTGAGCTTCAGTTAATTATGATTGAACTAGTAATTATCTTTGCTAAAAGGACACTAACAGGAATGTCGTTCTCAAGCTAGATATATTGCAAATTGACTAGTTCTTAAGCTAATTATTTAGCAACATAGTTAGCCATGAATCCAGTTAGTATGCTGGAGTGCTAGTTATCAAGCTGAGTAGTTATCTGGTAGCCATTATCATGTTAAGCAGTCAAATACAGGGTTAGTTTGGGAACCAGCTGATCGTTACACATAACCAGTTGGACATGCTAGCATGTTAGCAGGCTTTAGTGTTCTTGCTGCTGGAGTGTGTGAGTGGAAAGTTGCTAAAGCACACAAAGTACAAGGGGAAGTTGACGTGTGTGTGTGTGAGCGCGAGATGCAGCACGGAGATGCAGGGTCAGAAGTTAAATAAGTGTTCCCTAATCGGCATGTAAATATAAATAGCGTACTTCATTCTCCCTCCACCTCCAGTTTATACTCTGAATGAAACACTTCCCATGGGTTAGCGAAGCAAAACAGCGGCCATGACGCTCACATGGACATGTGCTCAGGAAGCACATAGGAGATGTCATCCCACGGGTGCCGGTACAGGCCCTGTTTCAACCGCTTCTGGTCCAGGTAGTGACCTAGGGCACAGGGAACATGAGCAAGAAGACGTTATAGCACTAGATTCATGGCTGTGTCCCAAATCACACAATAAAAACAGCTTCCTCTATGCAGCAAACTCTGGTTGTGCACTCTTTAGTGTGTCATCACTCTCAGGTCTTACTCTGAAACTTTACTTAAGTACCCTACAGTGCGGTTTGTGACACAGCCCATGCTGTCATGGTGTGTGTATGGTGCTGTACCGATGAAGCCCATGCTGCGACCCAGAACGAAAATGCCGTTCAGAGCGCCAATTTCCACGAACTCGTCCGCCTCGTCTCTGAAACACACACACACAGGGAGTGTTACAATTCCTGATCACCTGCTGAAGTGTGTTTAATAGTCAGTGCTCTTTAGAGGACGTGTGCATGTGTTTACCGAGTGAATCCTCCACACGTTCGCAACAAGTCCACAAACGCCACGCCGATAAAACCGTCCACGTTCAGGATCAGATTTGGCTTCTGTAACAGAGAGAGACTTTTTAAAATAAACAAACAGCAAAACAAACCCCCACACACAGACAGAGACAAACACACACTATGTATATGTTAGACACGCATGCACATACACAAACAGACCTTGGATGTGGTGATCTTCTCGACATCCAGAGCATAGTCCAGCAGCTGTGTGGCAGAGAAGTGCTGCTTCACGAAGTCCTTCAGGATCTGCACTCTCATATCCGGATTATTAATCTGACAACACACACATAAAATGATCCACATTACGATCCCTGCAGTCTGGAACCGTTAACACTGCTTCATTAAAAAGAGTGCTACAGCCAGGCATTTCTGCCGTTTACACACAGCTCACTGTAACATTGATTTTCTCATGGCTTCATTCTCTCACACACACACACACACACACACACACACACACACACACACACACACACACACACACACACACACACACACACACACACACACACACACACACACACACACACACACACACACGGTCATGGTGCTGTCTCATTAAGCTGCCTCGGGATCTCGTCCGAGTCGCTCGAGCTCTGAATACGTTTTGCATCAAAGAGTCTGTGAAGATTTTCAGTCATGCAGGTGAGAGTTGGGTCACATCATCTGGGCCTCTCTCTTGTAAAGGTAGAAATGTTTCACTACCCATCAAAGAAGCTCCTTAAGTCTTACTCCAGCCCAGAATGGCAACAAATATTCTTTAGTCAAACTCGCAGAAAGTGAAAGTCGCTCGGGGTCTCTAACAAAGCGTGCTACAGAGAAGCGATTATTCTGAATAATGTCACAGCTTTTAAAGCATCGCTTCCCAGAAGGTCACGATGGCAGGCGCACTACAGTACATGCAGCAACGTCCTACTACATTAATGCGTCGTTATCATGCGAGTGCCTGGCTGTTAAAGCGGCCGCGTGCAGTTCAACAGCGCTGTGTTCGAAGTGATCTGTGAATGTTATAAGGGTCGATGACTGAGCGAGGAGTAACTTTTACAGACAAGTCACGGCGGTCAGAACAGCATCGCAATAACACTTTCAGAGGAAAGGAGTACAGGTCTAAACGGAACAGTAGTTTTAAATTGTGTGTATTTGGTGTGTGTGTGTGTGTCTCACCGATTTGACACGATGTCCGATGCCCATGATGAGTTTGCCGTCTTTCTTCATCTTGTTGACGAACTCCATGGGCAGCATGCCGCTGTCGAACGCCTTACTGAACTGTTTAGCAGCTGCGTCCAGAGCACCACCAAACCGATCCCCCTGGAACACAAACACCCCCACATTTTTCTTATACAAGTAGGAGTATATATGGGTGTCTTCTCCTAAAAAGACTTATTGAGATAGCCACAGAGTGCGAGTTAGTTAGCGGCAGAGGTGGGAGGAAACGGAGTACGTTTCATTACTGGACTTAAAGATGTATTTCACATATCTGTGTACTTTACATGAGTGGTTTTATTAGAGGATACTTTTTACTTTTACTCCACACAAAAAGTACAGCAGGTATTTGTTCATTTACTTAACTACATTCCTGCATGGCCTTGCGTTACCTAACCACAGTAGCGTGTAGTATTTGAAGTAGTATTAGTAGTATTTGCTGACTATTATGTGCAATTGCATGACTTCCTTTCCTTTCCTTCGAGTCTCGCCTAATGACATATCAGGTGTTTAAAAAGCGGAGCTGGTTAGAGACAGCGATGAAAACAGAACATTCACAATCCGGAAGGAGTTAATATAATATGAGTATTTATACAAGCCCTGTACTTTTGGTACTTCAGTAAACTAGAAGGCGAGTGCTTCTGTACTTTTAACTCGGGTGCCCAAGTAAATAGAGGACGTCTACTTTTACTTGAGTAATATTTTCTCTTGGGAATCTGTACTAAAACTCTACTTGGGCTAGCAGAGGGAGCTACAAATGAAACAAAAACTCACTTGAATCGCATATCATATCCTCTTCTAAAAGTACACGCAAAAGGGCAAAAAAATATCCTTGGACATATGATTACATAACATTAGGGAAGATTTCGTACTGTAGATTTTTTTGTACAGTAGTTCAACTCGGGTCAAAATGCCATGTACTTGGTCTTTACGCGAACATCTTTTGATTGACGTATGTGCGCGCGCACATGCACACAGAAGTAAACAACATTATACAAAGACGAATGTAACCAGACACCTGGGTAAGGGAGAAGATAAGAGGAAAAGGCAGCTTTTTGCCAGTGGAGAGACAAACTTGGATTACAGGTGTGTGTGTGTGTGTGTGTGTGTGTGTGTGTGTGTGTGTGAGTGTGAGTGTGTGTGTGTGTGTGTGTGTGAGAGAGTGTGTGAGTGTGTGTGAGTGTGTGTGAGTGTGTGTGAGTGTGTGTGTGTGTGTGTGTGTGTGTGTGTGTGTGTGTGTGTGTGTGTGTGTGTGTGTGTGTGTGTGTGTGTGTGTGTGTGTGTGTGTGTGTGTGTGTGTGTGTGTGTGTGTGTGTGAGAGAGAGAGAGAGAGAGAGAGAGAGAGAGAGAGAGAGAGAGAGAGATAAACAGAATAATAACTCCTGTAATTTACCCCTAATTTAGACTCATCTTACGGTATTAATGTAATTTAGATTCACTTTGCAAGTTGATTAAATAAAACTTTGTCCCCTCAACCTAAAGATTTCCATAACAATTATGATGCTCCACCCACAGCCACGCCACGCCCACACCCATTCACATGGATGCGCAGTGCAGTGGAAGACTGTTGTGTGTGTGTGTGTCAGTGATGCAGGACATACGATGGTGAGCAGGCCAGATGTGAGGCTGGAGACGAGGTCTTTCCCGGCACGAGCGCACACGATGGTGTTGTGAGCTCCGGATACAGCGGGGCCGTGATCCGCCGTCACCATCAGACACATCTCAATAAACTGACACGCGTACCGGGGCAACCTGCCATGAGGGAGAGGGACGGACACACACACACACACACACACACACCAAGATAATGGCGCAAGATAAATATGTGCTAATAAGTATCTTTTTTTTTTTTTAAGTTTCTAAGGGGTTTTGTTTTTGGTCTCAGTGGACAAATGAAAGTCTTTATAACAGTATCAAGTAGCCCTCCCAAAGTGGAAGGAAGGGATAGACACTGCTGTACGAGTGTGTACCTCCGCTGGAACCAGAGCAGGCCGAGAACTCCACCTAAACCCATCTCCTCCTTAAAGACCTCAGTGATGGGCATCCCGGCGTAGATCAACTCCTGACCTCGCTCGTCACAGATACTCGTCATGAAGGAGGCTGGCTTACGGATAAGACCCAGCTCCTACACACACACACGCCCACACGCACACACAGTTAACAGAGGTCTATATAAACATCATTCCCAATCTCCTTCCACCCGTGTCCTCTTATAGAACGCTCATAACTGATCACTCTCGTCACAAACAACTTTCTATCACAATAACAGTGACAGAACGGTGCACTGCCAAGTCAGTCACTGTCTCTCTCCATATAAATTTTCAAGATTTGCATATTATTATTATTATTATTACTTTAGTCATAGAAACAACCAAAAACAACCACATGATCATGTGTATATGTGCTATTTCTTTGCCAATGTGACCAATTTCTTTCTTTCTTTATTTTTTAGCTCAGTCATGTTTCTATAGTTGGTCGAAATGAAATAAAATTCAGTTCATCACACTGCCTGTTTTGTGCTGAAAATAAAGGATATGTCACTCTATATTGCACAATTCTGAGCCCTATAGATATTTATTGAGGGGGGAAAAAAAAAAAACGATATTGGCTAAAATGCTCTGAGCTTTAAGGGCTGCCACCTAAAGAAGTGAGAGACTCACCCTGGCCCAGGAGTAGTCCATCGGCACTGTGGGAGGGGGAACTTCCTGCGCAGGAACAATAACGCCACTCGCCACCAAATCCTCATACACCGTCCTGACCAGTCACAGCATGTGTACACACACACACACACACACACACACACACACACACACACACACACCATTTTTATAAGATTTCACTGTATATAGTCACTCAGAAATCTCCTGTATATTTTGTCGCATCCCGTCTTTCAGTGACTAGGATTGTTCTAGGATCGTTTGCCAGTAATTGGTCTTAGATTATTTCATACCTGATCACATCTCCGAGCTCATCGAAGCTCTTGGGAACGTAAACCCCGGCCTCCGCTAGCGCCTTGTTCTTCGCCATAGCCGTCTCCGAGGTCTGATGAGCACACGCGCCCGCATGGCCAAACTGCACCTGAAGCACGCACATGAACACACACATACATGTATGTACATGTAGAATTGTTCTAGAATTACAGGACTGGTTCCAACAAATAGAACTCAGGCTCTAGGACAGTTTTTCGTTCTATTCAAAGTTTGAGAATTTCTCCAGTCGAAAACGCCCTTGATCTACAGTAATAGAAATAAACATGGTTTGTGTGCGTGTGCGCACCAAAAACACAAAAGATGTGTAATACTGACCTCAGAGGAGAAGAGTGTGGCGCAGGTCCCGATACACCAGCACACCACAGGTTTAGTGATCGTGCCCTCCTTAATGCCCTCACAGATTTTATACTCATCTGTACCGCCGATCTGCGCACACACACAAATATTATAAAGGAAACAGCAGTTTCTATGCCATCACTCACAGGAGCCACAGGAAGTGACATCACACGTGTGCTTTCAGAAACTGTTATGCTGTGTAAAGCAGCCTCACCTCTCCGAGCACCACGATCATCTTCACCCCGGGCGTGTCCTGATATCGCAGCACATGGTCCATGAAGGTCGATCCTGGATACCTGCGTGAATACGGGAGCACGTGTTACACCACCACTGAGCTCTGAATGGTCAATGGTTAATTCTCTTTAACAGCAGCTCGGATAGCAGCGCAGGTTTATATGAACGTTTATTGTTTCCACAGAAACAGGTCATTCATTTGCTGATCGAGCCATCCTATAATTTACAGTGATTGTTGGCAAGGTCTTGTTATTTTCACACTGTTCTGAGAGACTCGGGCTCTTCTTGCGAGGAGCGACTCACCTGTCTCCGCCGATGGCCACGCCCTCGTACACGCCGTCCGTGGTGCGAGAGATGATGTTGTTGAGCTCGTTAGACATGCCGCCCGAGCGAGACACGTACGCCACGCTGCCTGGGCGATACAACTTCGACGCTAGGATGTTGTCCAGCATCCCGCCAGTGTTCCCGATCTTGAAACAACCCGGCTTAATCCCGCCCACCTCGAATAAATTAAAACACAAGCAACAAGGTAAACCATCTAGAATGCTTTGCTAATGAGCTACAAAACATGCAGCGTGCAGTTTGTGACAGAGGCACACTGACTAATGTAGGATGTTTGCACTGATGCGGTGTGTGATTTGGGATGGAGCTCAGCTCACACACCACGTGTGTGTGTGCGTGTGTGTGTGTTTACCGTGGCTGGGCCGATGATGGTGACCCCCTTCTCGTCTGCTGTTTTGATAAGTTTCCGTGTGAGCGCCTCAGGGATTCCCTCGGCTATGATCGCTATAGTGTGGATCTAATAAAACACACACACACACACACACACACACACACACACACACACACACACACACACACACACACACACACACACACACACACACACACACACAATTACATCATGTTCCAAAAATAAAAATACAGAAGACCAGGTCAAGTCGCCTCTAGCCTTTATGCTAGCAGACATAAGTCTTAAAACATAAATATATATATATATATATATATATATATATATTTCTCTAGTTTAAAAAAAAAAAAGTATTATAATGTTATAATTCTATATAAATGTTATATTATTGTATTATAATTCATATAACAAAAGTATATTTTTTCACATTTTATTAAGAAAAAGTTTAAAGTTGAATGCCGTTTGCTGTTACTATGGGGAGGGTGATGTGTTTGAAGTGAGACAGCAGGTGTTCCAGGTGTGGCATTTTAAAACCTGATTTTCCAAAACAGTTCAGTCCGAACTTGTTCCATCTTGGGCGCCGATGTGAGAAAGCTAGGAATCGTAATCCTGTATGTAATCCTACTCACAAATCAAAATGGGCCCCTAACGAGCCCATCACCCCAAAGGCTAGTCCTCACCTGGGGGTAGTTCATGGTCTCCATAGTGCTGTCGAAGGCCGAGCGGAGAGACGCGAAGCTGATCAGGACGTCCACCTCCGGGTGCTTCCTCATAGCGTCGGCCATGTTCTTATAAACGGGGAGCAGGATCTCCTTGTGACCCCAGTAGAACTTCTGCTTGTGGTCTCCTCTGATCCACATAAATACAGAGGAAAGACTGGATTATGAGGCAATTGTTCTTGCGGTCTGCATCCTGATTGGTCAGAAGGTGTGGATTAATTCTCCATAACAGCTGCACAATGTGTTATAATAGTAACAGATGATTTACTCGATAAAGTCAGGCTTTCTGTAAGGGTTTAATGTTTATGAAAGGAGTCTCCAGCATCTGTAACCTTTCTGGACATCTTTAAGACTCGAGTTTAAGCTTTTTGTTTTTTTAGTAACATGACTACCGTTTTGTTGTATTAACTTTAAAAGACAGAAAACTCAAAGCCATAATGAGGGAAGTTTTCCAGTTATACTTACGTGAAAGGATAAACCATGGCAGCGACCGAAGGCTCGTCACGAGAACAGACATAGTCAAAGTCCAGCATTCCCTGAACCGCTCGTGTCTGCATCCCCCACACTAAAGACTTGGTGGACTTACTGAACAGAGTGGTAGCTTTGGCTAGAGAGAGAGAGAAAGAAAGAGAGAGAGAGAGAGAGAGAGAGACATTTAGAGATTACAGCAGATTACAGCTTACAGCAAGTTAGCACAAACAGGAACTAAATGGTACTCAGGAGCAGGACTTAGTACATATGACTAATCACAAGTTGGCTGTGGTCTGAGTCTCACAATATGACCCTTATATAATAATAACAATAATAATATTTTTATCCCTTTGTGCCATTTGCACCTTCATCATTGTATTTATTCTCTTAATCCATACATGTTTAAATTTTAACTTTACATTTATATTAGAGTCCACATTTGAGTTAACCTGTACACCACAAAAGAGCGATGATGTGTGATTTTATTTTCAAATGAGGACATAGAAACAAAAGCAGTGTTTGCGTTATTGTTTTTATTTGCATTATAAAAATGTTTGTCTGTTAAAACAAAAAGGTTGCTAGAAGAACATTTTAACTAAAATGTATTTTTAATGATTAATCAATTATTGATCGTTAACGTGTTAATTATTGGATACAAAAAATTTACCAAAATTGCAGCCTTAATGGTTCGCAATCTTAATCGAGATTATTGAGACTATTATGTCACAATAGTCTTTAATGAGCCATTGCACGTATTGTAAAATTTTAAAAAATATCTATGTTTTAAAAAAATTACCAAAATGTTACCAACTTTTATTGGATTTGCAGCAGATTTACTTTCTAATTTTTCAAAGATTTTTTTCCTTTTTAATTTGCATGTACTTCATTACGTTTTGGTCATTTAAAACAATTACTCGGTTCAACTGTTTTTTTTTACTTAGTTTTCTATTGTTTTCCTGACAATTTCCTAGCGCATCTACAGATACTATTACACAAATACCTAAAGTATCTGAGTATTACGATATGATTTTTTTGTCTGAGAGTTGCAGTTTGTCAAGTACCATAAGCTCCTGTTTGGATCAGTTCCTCATTTTTTTTATCTGATAATCAATTAAACCCACACACACACACGCACGCACGCGCACGCACGCGCACGCACGCACACGCACGCACACGCACGCACACGCACGCACACGCACGCACACGCACGCACACACACACACACACCTCCCAATAATAATTACAGGCTTACAGAGGGAAATGCAGAGGCGAGATATAAGAATATAACAGAATACCAGAACACAATCAGTGAGCACTGTTCCCTCTTCAGAAAGCATAAGTGCGTGCACACACACACACACACACACACACGCACACGCACCAAATTAGGGTTTTTCATACCTGCTTTTATTCTGATTTTGCAATCCAATCGTGATTTAATCACACCCTCACCACCTTCAACTACAAAGCATGCACTGGCAAAATTAAAGTTGACAAATGAAGTTGTGATTTGATGATTTTATTTCTGACCTCCAGTTTTATTAGCAACGAGCTAGACAGCTAACTCTGATGAGCGATGTACATTTTCCTCCTTAAATCAGTCAACTGTAGCGCCAGTAGACACGGGAATTCTCAGTCACCAGCCGCGAATTTGATTCAAACTGCCATTCTACGAATAACATGATTTTTATAAACATCCCAATTAGATATTACATTATTCTCCAATTTTCCTACAATTTTACACATTTAAAAAAGTTTAACGATTAATTAAAAATGTACCCACTTAAAAACCACATGCAGCATTTAAACAATACAAAGCAACTTCAAATATAAGAGTTTAATCATTTATCTCTGGCTTCATTTATCAGAATGATAATTTCTAAGCAAAATTCACTCCTACCACCCACAATAAAAATGTGTAAATAGTTCAGAGTGCGCCACCTGTAGGATTATAAAGAAATGGTGACGTTTTACCGCCTCACAGACTTTGGAGAAAAAGGCATAAAAATGTAACGGCATAAAAATGTGCCTATGTTGTGCGACTCGGAAGCTTCGGCGTGACGATATGTGAATCACCATCAAAAATTGTGATCCATAACGGAATAGATTCCCCCACCCCTATTTCCAAGAGTCAGTTTTACTGACTAACACATAGCTACTGTAACATACATGTACACTAATCGATCTAAAGCTGATACATGCAGTATAACTGATTTACAAGTACAGAAGTGCTGCTGTGTTTAATGGTGGAGCCGTGAGCAGGCATGTCGGGTTGAGGTTACACGCTGAGCTCAGGGTTAAACAGACGCTTCCTTTCACTGTTCCCTCCCTGAGGTTTCTAGACATCTACATCTTCACTTAAACAGAAGAGGAATTGAGCAGGAGCATATGGTCATGAAAAAGGATTGGAACAAGGCCCATGTTTACCAAACCAATCAGTTACTATGTTCACACCACAGAGCCACAGCAAATCCAGAGATCAGAGAGAGCGAGAGAGAGAGAGACAGAGAGAGAGAGAGAGAGACAGATTGTGCAGCAGGTAGCAACCTCGTCCCTACCTCTGCTCCGCTCTGCTGTTCTCTTGCGCTCTGTTCGTCATATAAACACACAAATACATAAATAACAAAAATAAACATGTTACAAATCAGAAATCTAATTAATTTTAATCTGAACTACTCAGCTCAGACAGACCAGATTGGTATAATTTCATCACACGCACACACCCTTTATTATATGTAAAAGCACACAGAAGTGAAAGACACACTGCAGGTGAGTTAGTAAGACCACGCCCACGACATGCTCCAGATTTATCGTGAATCATTTCAACCGTAAAACACCTTCATTCAGGACATTCGCTTCTCTGGTAACCTGAGGGCGCTTTCACACTTGGTTATGTAAAATGATGCAGCTGCAGCTCTAGCATTAATTGCACTACAGCTCTCTACTTAGCTTGTGAGTCACTTTCTGCAATTAATCCATTCAGAGGTGGACATTCTCAGACCGGAGTGTGTTCTCACCTACCCAAAAAAAACGCACTGATGGGGAGAACACACTGACTAAACGCTTCGTATGTGAAAGCACCCTGTGGACTGGAACCGGGCATGTGCTGATCATAGATCACTGTTTGGCTCTGCAGGAGGTTCATTAGGAAGGCAGGATTTTTTTCAACTCTGTGTGTGTCTTTTTTTAAAAAGGCAAAAAAAAAATCTGCCTTGAACAGACACATGCCTAGCTAGGGATCCTACCTCACCCTGAATCAAGCAATCAATTAATTTTTTTAACGTAACTTTCACAAAGCCACTGAAGTGCAAGAGTGCAAGGAAAGATGAAACAGGAAGTGGCACGACCCTCGACCCCTTACCTTTGACTCTGGTGCTGCATGCACTCTTCACTGACCGAGTTTGGTAGAGAGAGGACACTTAAAAGAGCAGATGAGTTTGAAGGAGTGAAGGAAAGGAATGAAGGAGGGTTGTATACAGGAACAGAAGAAAAAGGAGAAGAGGGCAAAATTAAAATTTGTGGAAAAGGAAGAACAGATTGTTTAAAAGGATGAACAAAATACAGACAAGCAAAGAGAATAAGCAAATGAGGAAGGGGCATGAGTGTGTGTGTGTGTGTGTGTGTGTGTGTGTGTGTGTGTGTGTGTGTGTGTGTGTTTGAAGACACAAAAAATTTTAAAAATTCTAATAACACTTGTTATCAAATATAATAAGCCATGTATTCCCGATGTTATCTACAGTCACACCGAGGAAAAATTAAGTTCTCAAGCAACGTAAATCAGGGAACTTAAAATGGGGTCTCTCAGACAAATCCTCCATCTGAAAGGGGTCATGTGGTCATGAGTCCCAAACTCACTCTACTCAAGAAAGATAAACTAGTGCTGGAAGAAAATATCTTAAATCACATCACTACAAATGGGTGTGGCAGAGAGATGTAAAAAACTGAAATTTTGCATTCATTGCGAAGTATTTTTGTCATATGAACGAACGGACAACCGAGTCGAACTCCGGCTAAGGTGCATGTACATCCGGGTTCAAAACCCGTTTGCGTCAGTGGAAAGCCTAGAGTTGTTAAAGCCAAGTTATTCATTTATTATTTTATTAATTATTAATAAGTTATCATTTTATTATTAAAAGTTATTGAGTCAAGTTATTTTTGTTTCTTGCAGTAAGAGAAAGAATGTTAGCAAGATTGTCAGAAAGAAGAAAAGGGAGCCACTTTCAGTTTGGCTTTTAAAGCAGTTGGTGGCAAAATCAGGTTAAATGAAGTTTAATTTCTATTTATTTCACATTTTACTTAATTTACATGTTTTTTCTAAACTTTTATATACGCAAAATATACTTAGTGTGATATAGTGTAATATTGGTAATATTTTTGGGTGGCTGAAACGGATTATCTTCATTTACATTATTTCCTATGGGACAATGAGCTTCACAATACCGAGGTTCGCCTTAAGAACGGATTAAATGCACATGCCGAGGCACCACTGTTCTTGTAAACAAACTGCGACCACACGTTACATCATCCCTCCCTCAACAGGAAAACTGCCACCTGGTTCAAGCCGGAATCCTGATGTAGGATACTCCCACTGAAAATTGGATAAAGGAGGCACCACCAGGCAGACCACTAGCGAAGTTCAGTACTTACACTTGAACATGCCTGAAAAAAACGGCTGGGTTGAACCTTGTTCTGAAACCACATAGTGACCCCAACACCCCTGAGGGACCGCTTACAGAAAACATCAGATGATGTCCTTCCTTCATGGAAGGACTGAAAAATATTCCCAGGTGATCTCAGGATTATGTGAGAGATTTCTAAAATCCAATTTGTAATTAATCCGATCTTTAAGGATCAGTCGGAGCCGGAGTCTCAATACACTGGAGAAGCCTTTTCACAAAAGACTAGAATAATGAGCTTGACCTCATCATCCTTCAGCTTGCACGCTCAAAGTACAGGCTAGAGACCAGGTGCAGGTCAGCCATGACGTCCCTCCTCGAACTAGATATCATGAGGTGGTTGGAGAAGCTCGCACTGCTTTACTTTCCCTCTCTAAAGTTTTGAGGGGGTCCTCCATCAGTCAGTGTTGTTTCCCTGTGATTTCTAGTTACCTGGTGGAACTCCGGGTTTGGGCTTTTTAGCAGGTGTGATGTCGTTGTTAGGTGTGTGCTCAGAAAATGAAGCAGTTCTGGTTGCTGCTGGAGTCTGAGAGTGAAGAGAAATCAAGAACCAATAATTATAAAAACATCTGCACCATGCACTGGAAGTGTACATAAAACTGTTTCAGAATCAGCTGAAACTGGACGAGGAGATCAATAAGAGCGATATGTGTAGACCGTCACGCACCGCGGCACTGCTGCTCGAGTTAAGCAGGAAGTTGGCGGTGTGGGCGGCGACCGGCGGCTGATTTGGGATCGGGCGATGTCCGAGGGCCATGCCAACGATGGCGGTCATGTGAGTCTCGGTGCCGAAGACGTGGATGGGAATCCCAGTGGTCTTTCCTACAAACACAGTAAGCCGTTATCAGTAAAGGGCGACTTTGTAATGGAAATGATAATGAAAACTTTGATCATATTGTGGATGGAACACAAAGAAAAAAAATCATTAACTATTACATTAAATTTTTATTTGATACATTTCTATTTTCATTAGATTTTATTGTAACTTGTAACAATATAATGTAACAGAGTTATTTTTCTATCTTAGTATTCTATCTTATCTTTATTTTTAGGTCACAAACAGTCAGATAAGCATTTCATTGAATGTCATACTGCGTATGGTGGTGTCCGTGTACAATACAATTTTAATTTGAATTTTATTCAATGAAATAATTTAATATTTAACACAAATTTTTTTTTTATTAAACTTAATTAAACTTAAAACATTGAAATGTATTTTGCACAGTTGCCGTTAAAATTATTCAATTAATTAGTTAATTAATTATTTTCTGGTTTATTTATTTCATGACTTATGACCATTATATAAACAATTGCATAGTAATTAAATTAAGTATTTAAATAACAATTAAATAAATTTGTTTTAAAATATTTAAGTAGGTATTTCACATTGTACATTAATAATGGCACATTAAATTAATTAATTCTATTTTTGATGATTTATTTAATGACATTTCTATATGAGGGCCGTTCAAGTCAGTGTGGGACTTCTGATTGTGCAGAATTACAGAACACAGTTATGAGAGTAGAAACTCCCTTTATTCCTCTATATACATTAATCCTCTGCTACACTAATGTGTTTCACTAATGCATGGATACAATCAAGGTTGAAAGTTTCCTCAGTAAGCGGGAGCCATGACCAGACTGTAAAGCTCAGTTTTAACTCATAACTGTGTTTGTATTCTGCACAATCACTTGAGCGCCACTCTTATTAATTTGCTATCATCATATTTCACCCTACACATTACAAATAAGTTTAATCCTTCAAAGAAATCACATTTAAATGATACAACAGTAATAACCATATGGTGAGTGAAACGTGTCTGTGTGTAAAGTGTAAAGCAGTCTTCACTTACCGACTTCCCCCATCACCCTCAGGCCTTCCTGATAATTCGGTCCTCCTCGACGCACGAAAATCGTGACCTCATGCTCCTTCAGAGGACCCTGGTAGTCCTTAATGGCCCTCACAATGCCCTAAAAATAAAACACGGCCACGATGGTCAGGAAGATGTGAAGAAATCCGCTTTATCAGGATGGAAAAGTTCAGACGTGTGGATTAACAGAGTGAGGAAGACTCTTAACCTTAAATGTTGCTGCAACATTTGTGAAGTTAGCGATGCTTCCTCCAATGATCAGAACTTTACCTGAGAATCACAGAAACACCCAGGATGAGTGGAGTGTTATTATGTATGTATTATGTAGAAACACACTCGCACAGATGGGCATTTTGTGTTGCTCGTCCTCTGTCCTACTTGACTGTGCACATTTTGTAAGTATTATAAGTATTATAATTGTGAAGCATGCAGGTGTCCACCACACACACACACACACACACACACACACACACACACACACACACACACACACACACACACACACTCACCGTCGGAGTGTTTCTCACGGGTCATGAGCGAGAGGATGGTCTTGGCGTAGTCATACGTCTGTTGTTCACTTGGAGCGCCGGAGTACTCGCCATAGTTCGCCAGCTCATTCACTCCGCCCAGGTCACAGATAGTGTCACTGAAACAACACACAGACACACACACACAAAGCAGTTGACACACAAAAAGCAGATAACACACACAAAGCAGATAACACACAGACTCGCACACAGGTTAAACACCTCTGTTCAGGTTATTTTCTTCTAAGAATTCTTTTTTTCAGCATCCGGAGATTTCACAGGAGATTTTACCGCATAGCTCATACACACTTGCACGTATACAAAAAAAAAAACCTGGTACACTTTAGATATTATTGAGCTGAACAACATTCACTATGCACGTCATGTGCTCTACTTAACAGAAAGTCAGTTACTTTGAGGTGTTAGTCAAACACACTCCTGGGTCGATTCATACGATCGCCACCGAACCGGGCCAGTATGATCTCAACATTGAGGATGCAAAATTGCGCAGAGAGTTTTTATCTCTCAAATGAGTCAGCCGTGACTGTGGTGAAAGTGGTGAATAACTTCCTTAATTATATATAATTATGTAGCTCTATGTGTTGTCATAACAGTATCTGTATTTCTCCTTTAATGCATTGGCTTTGTGATGCACACGGGTGGGGATAGCGCAGGTGCTTGGGCCCGATCATTGTTGCTTAGCAACTATAATTTGCAGTTATTCTTTTATTTGAGGAAATTCATAAAGAAGACATTTCGATGCATGACTGAGTGACAACATACTGTGATGATGAAAAGAAAAGCAAGTAAACATGCGCAACAGGAGTCGCCTGATTATCGGTGTCGAAAATTAGCATTATAGCAGGTATCCTCAGTAATACAACGTTACTTTGGCTCTGATGCGGCGAACCCGTTGTCTGTGGACTGACAGTATCCACCCGCCGCACTTTCACCATCAGATGAGTTAGACGCCACCAGTAATCTGCTATCAGTGCTGAAGACCGTCACAGATGTGTTTTCTGTAACAGGCCACCGTGCACTGATCATACCTGTAGACAACGGAGGCTCCTCCTCCCGCCACCATGGTCCAGATTCGGCCTCTGGGGTTCAGCAGGGTGAGTTTTAGACTCGCCCCGCTCTTAGCATCCAGATCTGCTATGTAGGCTTCCTACACACACACACACACACACACACACACACACACACACACACACACACACACACACACACACACACACACAGAGACGGAGTTGTGTTGCCTCAAATACTGCAAGTACTAATCATACACATCTAGAAGTTATAACTTTCTGTACGAGTGTTACCTCGGGATAGGCTTCTCTGCCAAACGGAGGAGGGAAATCCACATCGCCCCACTTCGGTTTGCAGATGAAATCGGCCGTGGCGTCAATTTTGGCCGCCATGTCGAGTACATAAACACCTTCCAGTGTGACAACTGATGTAAAAAAAAATAAAATTGCTCATTAACTCTTTCAGTCCTTTTTTGAGTAAGGAATAAAACAAAACAGGTAAATAATCAGCACCTTCTGACCAATCGGTTGACCGATAACTGAACCTGTAGATATTATCATAAAAACTATGACTATCATGATATATCTAGACGTGAATGTAGCACACTAGACTGTAGGGAGCCTACAGAACCGGTTATTCCGCTCCGCCCTTCGATTAGAGATTAACAGCACGTACCGAGCGGGTTGATCTCCAGATAGGTGAAGTACAAATCCTCGTACAGGTTGAAGAGTCCGACGATAAAACTGGCCAGGACCCTAAGAGCAGAAAGGCGCGGGTTAGGGTGAATGTCATGCTTGTTGAACATCTCACACTGAATAATGTATTAAAAATGTGTGTGTGCACGTGAGCGTGTGCCTTTGTGTGTGTGCACTCACTCCTTCTTCTCCTCAGGGACGTGTGTGAGCAGCTTCTCGTTCACGGCAGTCGGCGTGAGCTTCTCATCCACGCCGACCATCAGGCGCTGCGCTTTGGAGTCGACGTCCCCGATGTCCACGCCTCCTTCATGATGGAAAAGCACATGATCTCCCTCACGTGTGGCATAGATACACACGTAAAACTCCTCCTCCTGAGAACCAAATCACGTAATTAATATATATTTGCGTTTTGTACATTACAAAAAAATAACAATGTGATGAGAAACAGTCAAGAGCGATATATAGATAAAAGATATTTTCTATGCACCTGTGAGTGCGGCACAAACGGCTCGATGAGGAATTTCTTCAGGATGCCCGTCGCCTTTCCGACCTGCATTTGGAGAGCGGAAAGAATTTTATATATTATTCGAATGGAATTCAATTGCACACTCAAAAGTGCATTTTTAAAAAATTACATGCCATCTGTTAAATTTAGAGATGAACTAATTATTTTTTTTGAGTTTGTTTTTTATGATATAATTAACTTCATATAATTTTTTTTATTTCGAAGCAGCACATCTTCTCTTTCCGTGGGGCGACGTGATGAAACAACGTGACCTCATGCTCGGCCAAATACACCAGTGAAGACCCCTTTAAAAATTATTTATATCGTACTATTGTAATACTAACTATATTGCTGTTGTAAATCTATTTTGAAATATATATAATATTATTATGATGATATTAATAATAATATTATTATTATTATTATTATTATTATTATTATTATGATATTCATACTAATACTATTTTTCTTTTCCTGAAATCTGTATAAATTTTTTTTGGTTGACTATGAATGTATGTACATATATACACTCATATAAACACTGTATGTATATATGTGTGTGTGTGTGTGTGTGTGTGTGTGTGTGTGTGTGTGTGTATCTAAGTACAAACATACACACACACTTTACTGGAGCAAAACGATGCGCGGTTTTCTCTACAGCAGTGCTGATATTAATGAAGAACGCTGACTTAAGGTTGCTTCATGTGAAAGTGTTTCTCTGTTTTAAACCCTAAACTCAGGCACAAACAAGAAGTGTGAAAGCAGTGCGTGCGTGTGTGTGTGTGCGCATGATCCTCAGTGACAATGAAAACCACCAAAGGCTGAACTTTCAACCCTTAACTCTCACACAGGTAATTAATAACTCTGACAGATCCACAGGCAGAGAGGTAAATATAAAGCTACAAAGACAGAAGTACAGAGAAAGAGAGAAAGAAAAATGGAGAGATAGAGAAAGAGAGAGAAAGAGAGAGAGAGAGAAAACACAGACAGATGTATAATCATATAACTAATAATCAGTACACACTAACTGGTAGATTTATAACCCCCCCCCCTTTTCCAACAGGACTTACTGTGGTTTCTTTCATCATGCGTGACCTCAGCCAATCACGAACGCCGTGGAGGTCGAGGTCGACACCCACCAGGCCCAGCTTCCCCCTGCGCTTGATCAGCTGATCAGGCTTTACAACCAGTCGCTGCACAGGACGACAGATAGGTGAGCATGGTTAGACTGTGAGATACTGCCAAGTCTCTCACTCACACACACACACCTGTTTGAGGAGCCATGGGTGGTCCTGAGCGAGTCGCTCCCAGTCGGTCTCGGCCGTGACGCTGGCGTACAGGAAGCGGTTCTGGATGGCCGCTGTGGTGCAGATGTGTTTGTACAGGAACTCCTTCCCCGTCTGCTCCGAGATGGCTTTGGCTGACATCGTGTCACCTGAACACACACACACACACACACACACACACACACACACACACACACACACACACACACACAGGGGAATGTAGAGCAACCAATCAGACAATCAGAGACAAGTGAATGAATGTAATGACCACATGGACAAGGAAAAAGTCTTCCGGAGGAAAGTTTCAACAGGACAACGATTCCAAACACACATCAAAGCTGGGTGTGAAACGGATAAAGCAGGCCAAGTTGAAGCTTTTAATCGGTTCTGTGCCTGAAAACCAACAAACATAACTCAACACTGTTAACTCTGTCAAGAAGAGCGATCAAAAAAGTCCAACCAGGATTCTGGCAGAAGCTTGATGATGGTGACCACAACATGCTCAATTATCAGTAAAACATATCATGAGAGCACAATACTGCCATGACACTCATGTCCACGTCCAGGATCAGTCTGTGTAAACTTTTAAACCACAACCGTGTTTGCATAGTGTTCATTTATGGCATTGTATGCAAATATCAATATCAATGTCTGAGATCTCGGCAGCTCTGCATCACATCCACTTTGGAAGGAAAAATTAAAAATAAGTAAAAGAAACATAGGCGTCACGGTGGTGTAGTGGTGGTGTCGCCTTGCACCGCCAGGGTCCGGGTTCGATCCGCGGCCAGGCTCGATTTCCGTCTCTGTTTGCATGGAGTTTGCATGTTCTCCCCGTGCTTGGTGGGTTTCCTCCGGGTGCTCCGGTTTCCTCCCACAGTCCAAAGACATGTAGGTTAGGCTAATTGGTGTTCCCAAATTGCCCATAGTGTGTGAATGAGTGAGTGTATGTGTGTGTGTGTCTGTGCCCTGCGATGGATTGGCACCCTGTCCAG
>JAAGKR010007026.1:0-12187 GCA_011419295.1 Clarias macrocephalus | reverse complement strand
ATTTCCGTCTCTATTTGCATGGAGTTTGCATGTTCTCCCCGTGCTTGGTGGGTTTCCTCCGGGTGCTCCGGTTTCCTCCCACAGTCCAAAGACATGTAGGTTAGGCTAATTGGTGTTCCCAAATTGCCCATAGTGTGTGAATGAGTGAGTGTATGTGTGTGTGTGTGTCTGTGCCCTGCGATGGATTGGCACCCTGTCCAGGGTGTACCCTGCCATGTGCCCTATGTCTCCTGGGAAAGGCTCCAGGCCCCCCCCTGTGACCCTAAATACAGGATTAAGCGCTATAGATGATGAGTGAGTGAGTGAGTAAAAGAAACATTGCTTTAATGCAAGGTTTCGTTTCTAACTTTAGACAGTGCTCTTATGTGTGGAGTTCCTAACTGTTGTGACCGCAGCATGAGGAAGAAAAAAAAACCTGATATAAAACCGATAACTGGTATAAAGTGTATAAATGGCTGTGGACTATAGGACAGGATACTCGACAGGATACAGTAACTGTTCCCAGCGGAATTCATGTTAAGTTCACGGCATCTCTGAGGTTAAACCTGTTCGTCCTGCGCGTCTGGGCTAGCAATCCGTCTGCACACGTAGACACGCGAGCTACAGGAACGGCATCGGAAGAAAGAAAACCACAAATGTTTTACCTAATTTTAGCGTTTGGTCACAGTAACCGTGACAAAAGGTCAAGGAAAAGGACGGCATACTGTACCGGCTGGGCCTTTAGTCAACACACAGCTGCTGTTTGCCTTGGGGATAACGCTCTACATGTGCGTGTGTGTGTGTGAGGGAGGGTGTGCTGGTGTTCAGTGTCAAGTTGATTATCTCATCTACTTCGAATTTTAAATTTAATGTAATACATCAGACAAATGTGCCGAATAAATGGGACAAGGTGTGCTGTCCGACCAGCCCAACTCGTCCTGCCACACACACACTTCTCTCAGCCCATAGTGTGTGTGTGTGTGTGTGAGAACAATGAAATAGCTGTTTAATTCCCACCCAGTGTCATAATGGCTGCAGATCTCTCGTGATGTGTTTATGATGCTAAATTATGACATGGTGTTTGCATGTTCTCACACACACACACACAAGCAAGCACATGCACACACGTTATCCTCAGCACTGCTGTCTAAAGAAGCTCAATCAGGGTGTCCAGACTGTTATTTTGGAGCATAAAAAGGGTCAAATAAAACTCAAAACTTTAAAAAAAATTTCACAACTGTTGTTGTTGGTCTTTCAGCTGCTCCAGTCGCCACAGCGGTCCATCTGATCCGCACAACAACTTGGCACAGGTTTTATGCTGAGTGACCTTCCTGACACGACCCTCTCTTTTTATCCGGGCTTGGGACCGGCACGGCATCATAGTGACTGGGGTTTGGGCGTTGGCTGGGAATTGAACCTGGGCCTCCTGCATGCGGGCAGGCGAGAAACCTACCACTGAACCACCAGTGCCCAGCTCATCAAAACAAAATTTGACATTTTCCACAATTATAATTGCACTTCTATGCAGATCTGCAACAGTGAAACAGAAGTGCACAAAAGTGTCAAGACATCATGAACAGTCTGAATCTCGATGACGCCGTAGACTAGCGATGTTACACCTGATATTGAAGCATGTCTCGAGTAGCGAGGTCACTTTTCGGTGAAGCCCCGTGCTGAAGGAAAGATTCACTCCGATGACGTGTAAAAGGTTCAACTAGGCATCGACACCCATTCGCTTCAGGGAGAAACACTAAACAGTCAGATCACCAAAACACGACTCTGGTAGGTCTGTAGTGTACGAGAGGAAACTGTAGCAAGGTTGTTAGCAAGGTTTTAAAGCACTGCATCGGGAAAGAGAAATCATCTGTCGTGTAATCAGGATCATGTAATCAAAATGTTCATTGTCTGACAACATTAGGATTTTACTCTCAAAAAGTTCTTATCAAGTTGATACACCAATTAACCTCAGAAACACTACCACACACACACCGAGCCAGCTAATCCATTAGCGTTATCAGGATACGTGGGGCCTTCCCCCCCCCCTCTCTCCCCCCTGTCAATCACCCAGACACGAGCCAATCAGAATCATCTGTGAGGTCATGCATGTTGAAGAGGGAAGATATAAGCTCTCCTCACACTTTCTGATTAACAATATTTATTTATTTATATATTTAACACTTATAATACTGCACAAGACACATCATATACTTATGAGCAGCTGGAAAACTCTCAAGAGTCAAAAAGTGACAGCTGTCATCAAAACAGTTTCCATGGTTTACAGTATAACGAGGCTAAGCACAATGTTTACGCTTTTAAACACGTATAAATGCAACCATGCATGGATATTTCAATATACATTTATTTTTAACCACCTCAATGTAAACATTAAGCACTTAATCTTTGCAACAACGCTGCTTTATTTACTACAAGTTTCTGTCAGAAGGCGAAGCTAACTCGCTAGCGCACTTCACTGACAGCAGCGAGCATGCTAACAGGTAACGAGCTAAACTCCACCCAAAGAGAACGTATTTTACAAATCATAAAACAAGACAAAAACGCCATACTGGTATTATTAAAAAGATAAAACGTTTCATCTCGATAAATTTGGATTTGTATCTTTAACGCGTTAATTATTTTTTTCTTCACAAAATAAAAACTGACAGTGGTAAAGTTACGGGCCGCGTCTCAAACAGCTCGATGTGCCCTACGGAGGGCGCCGTGTGAGGCGTAACCGTCCAACAGTGTAACTTACCTGAGATGGATTTGAGACGCGCCCAAGCTCGTACTGAATGTACTGTCCGCGCGTGCAGATGAGCAGAACCCGCGCGGAGAAGTGAGAACGCACCGGGAGCCTGAAGCGCTCGCTATTGCTAACACCGTTAAAACGTACAGACAGACACGAAGAGCACGAGCGCTCGCTCGCTCGCTCGCTCGCTCACTTATTCACTCATTCACTCACTCGCTCGCTCGCGCTCACTGCCGGTACAGCTCCGCTCGTGTCGCCAGCCTCTCGCCTCATCATCTCGCCACAGCGTCACAGCGCTCTGATTGGCTCAGATGTGGCACCACGTGACCCAAAACGCCAACGCGCAGCGATATCACTTTTCATCTTTTATTTTTTAGATATTAAAACATGAAAGGAAACACACAAAACACTTTTATAAAATAAAAATGTATTTAATGTTATACACACCACTATAATTAAAATATTTTTGAGATATTCTTGTTTTTGTTTTTTGTTCAGTTTTTTTGATGACTCATCCTGCACTAATATTGTGTTTGTCCAATTAAATATTCCTTAAAGTATTTATGCCCCGCCCCTCACCCTTAGGACCTATTCGACTGGGGAAACTCTCACTTAATCGCTCACCCATTGTCTATACTGCTTTATCCTGTGTACAGTAAGTCCAGTCCCCTAAATACAGATGAGTCCCGTTCCAAGAGCTCGTTTGTAAGTCTAAGAAACTTTGCCTTGGATACAACAGTACCTTGGCAAACCAATTTAATCCATTTCGGAGGCGAGTTCGAAATTTTATACTGTGAAATGCATTTTCCCATAGGAAATAATGTAAATACAGAAAATCCGTTCCAACCACCCAGATATTACTAATATTAGAGCTGTAATCGGGCCTTAAAAGTTAGACGTGACAGGGCCCAAGCCCAACAGAATTTAGCCAGAGCCCGACAAGTACATTTTGATTGACAGCTTTTTAAAAGCTCGAACCTGTTTACAGCCCGACATTCAGCCAAGACTAATTTATACATAATACAATGTAAACGCCAGAGGCAAGCCTCCATTTCACCTCCTCAACATCCATCTTCACATCTTTCTTGCGCTAATCGAAACACATCACATGACCCTGTTGGGTCACGTCGGTCGGTTTTGGGCAAAGATCTTCAGCTCTAACCAATATTACCAATTTCCAACACTACAATCTTATTTTTGCATATAAAAACAATAAAAAATATTTTTAAAAACATGCGAATAAAGAAAAATATAAAATAAGTAGACATTAAAGCTCACTTGACCAAATTTATGGTCTTGGCATGCGCAACATAGGGGCAAGCTGATGGTCAGTTCAGCATAGTTCGGCTTTCATGCCGAATATGCATAGCATGCCAAGGCAAATTCCGTATGCCGAGGTACCACTGTACTAGCATGCTAACACAATTGGCTATTCACAGTGTATTACAGTACAGTGTTTTTTAGAATCATTCTGATGGTTGAACGATCAATGTTAAAAGAAGGAGCAATGCCCTCTTTTTTACCTCACTCACACTATGGGCAAATTGGCAATGCCAAATAGCTTAATCTGCACGCCTTTGGACTGGGGGAGGAAACCCAACAAGCCCAGGAGAAGATGCAAACTCCATGCACACAAAGCCGAGGCAGGAATCAAACCCCCATTCCAGTGGTGCAAGGCGACAGTGCAAACCACCATGCTGCCAGGGAAACCCTTGAACTGGAATTCATATACAGTACAGTGGTACCTCAGCATACAAATGTCCTCCATTACATTCACCGTAAGAACTTAAACTTTTGAAAGAAATTTGCATGGGCATACGAAGCATTTTTGGCATACCAACAAAAGAACAGAATGCTGGCTATGTTCTGTGTATGTCAATCCATGATACCAACATTTGCCTGAAGTTAAATAAATGAAAGACAGACAGACCTGTATGTGGGCTTCAACCTGAAATAATAATAATATCACTGATTACATCAAAGCATCAGATTATTTTAAGCTTTAACCTTTTAACTATTTCTATAAAAAAAATTCCCATCAGCAACAGGTACCAGTGCTAGTTTATTATTTTTGAGTGGCTGGAATTTAAATGATTTCTCTGGGAAAATTTGTTTCACAATACGAATTTTTGCCTTAAGAGCTCACCTGCAGAATCAATGTTAAAAAGAATGAAGTAAATTCGTATGCCGAGGTTGTGCTGTATGTGCATAACAGAAACAGTTCTGAGAACAGTTATAGAATTGTGCGCACACACACACACACACACACACACACACACACACACACACACACACACACACACACACACACACACACACACACACACACACACACACACACACACACACACACACACACACACACACACACACACACACACACACACACATGGAGTTTGTTTCGGTCACTAAAAAAGCCTCTCCTTTAGACAGATGAATAATTCTGTAATAATTCTGTCACTATTAGTAGTGACTTAAGAACAAAACGTTAATAAAGTCTATCCTGAAACACAACAAATATGACGTTTCATCATGTGTTTCTGGTGTTAATTCTTTGGTTAATGCTCAGTTTCTGTTCTTCCTGTAAGATGTTCAATTAATCTCAGTCACAAGTAATCATAGATAAGATTAGAGTAAACCTAAACTGAAGTCATTATTATTGTAACCTGTTTAAACTTGGGTAGTATCACTCACTCACTCATCATCCATACCGCTTTACCCTGTATGCAGGGTCACAGGGGACCTGGAGCCAATCCCACAAGGCAGGGTCCACCCTGGACAGGGTGCCAATACATTGTGGTACACACACACACACACGTACACTACAGGAATGGCATTTAGTGTTTCTAATCTGTGCATTTGGTTGTTTTACTGCAGTAGACTGATAACACCTTCACCAGAGCTTGATGAGGTTTGGGTAAGCACTGCTCCGAACATCTGGATCTGTATTCGGGTTCAAAAGGGCCATGACCTAAAAAAAGAAGAACTTTTTTATTATTTAAATGAGATATGAACACAAAGGAAACAGTAGAAATGTCTGCAGGGTGTGTGATTCACAGCTCTGACAGTTTCTCAGCCTCATTTCAGGTCATACCTGGTCTCAGCTACCTGTCCACAAATATCTTGCCTTTTGTTTTTTTTTGTTTTTTTACTTTTTATGTTATACGCAAACTAGTAGTCTAATAAATATATTGCACAGGAAACATAAGGTTATCTGATGTGTTTGGGGATGGTGGTGTTCAGTGTGTTGAGGCTCTGAGTTACTGGGCAGAAAGTCGTTGGTTTAAGCCCTAGTTCCACCAGGTTGTTGCAGTTAGGCCCTTGAGCAAGGTCCTTAACCCTGTCTGTTCCAGGGTGCTGTATAATGGCTGATCCTGCGCTCTGACAGCTGCCTACTAACAAAGCTGGGATTTGAGAAGAATAAAGAATTTTACTGTGCAGTAATGTATATGTGATGAATAACGGCAGAACTATTTTGATTAGGCCTCTGCAGTAGTCACATGATTTTCCTTTTTTAAAGTGTATCTGAAAGATGTATTTTTCCCTCTAGTGGTTCATAAATGCATTACATGCAGTAGAGTCTAGTTCAAGTCAAGTCAAGTCAAGTCAAGTCAAGTCAAGTAGGCTTTATTGTCATTCTAACCATATACAGTTCAGTACACAGTGAAACGAAACAACGTTCCTCCAGGACCAAGGTGCTACATACATGCAAACGACATAAATTTACAACACAACATAAATTAGCAACGCAGATTTGACATTTTTAAGTTAACCTAAGCTATCAATTTTTATTCTAGAAGAGAAAACACTAGACAACAGACAACAAAGTGCACGTGCAATTGTGCAAACAAGAGCTACATGATAACACAACAACGTAACAAAAATGTAAACACGTTTCAGTACTGAAATGCCCTCTTTAGTGATGAGGTATGTGTTAGTAAAGTAAAGTTGTTGAGGTAGTCGGAAAAAAAACAGCAGTAGACAATTTACATTGTGTCAAAATATCTTTGTGCAAGTGGCAGAGTGAGATAAATATTGCACAATATTGCACATATTGGTCAGGTAGGTGGGTATGAATAAGTGAAGATGGTTGTAGATCAGAGTGATTGTGCATGTGTGTGTTCATCAGCTCAGTCCGGATGTTATTTAGTACGTCTCCTTTTTCCAGATGGCAGGAGGGTGAAGAGTGAGTGTGAGGGGTGTCTGGTCAGCCACAATGCTGGTGGCTTTGCGGATGCAGCATGAGGTGTACATGTCTTCGATAGAGGGGAGAAAGACCCCGATGATCTTCTCAGCTGTCCTCACTATCCGCTGTAAGGTCTTGCGGTCTGATATGGAGAAATTCCCAAACCAGACAGTAATGCAGCTGCTCAGGATGCTCTCAATGGTTGCTCTATAGAAGGTGGTGAGGATTGATAGTGGAAGCTGTGCCTTTCTCAGCATTCTCGGGAAGAAGAGACGTTGTTGGGCTTTCCTATGCAGAGAGCTGGTGTTGAGGGACCTAGTGAGGTTCTCCTCCAGGTGGACGCCCAGGAATCTTGTGCTCTTGATGATCTCCACAGAAGAGCTGTCGATGCTGAGCGGAGAGTGATCGCTCCGAGTCCTCCTGAAGACAATAACCATCTCTTTTGTCTTTTCGATGTTCAGAGACAGGTTGTTGTCTTTGCACCAGTCCGTTAGCCTTTGCACTTCCTCTCTGTACGCCGACTCGTCGTTCTTGCTGATGAGACCCACCACGGTCGTGTCATCAGCGAACTTGATGATATGATTGGAGCTGTGTGTCGCTACAAAATCATGAGTCAGTAGTGTGAACAGCAGGGGGCTGAGCACGCAGCCCTGCGGGGCCCCAGTGCTCAGTGTGGTGGTGCTGGAGGTATAGCTTCCGATCCACACTGTCTGGGGTCTTTCGGTCAGGAAGTTCAGGATCCAGTCACAGAGGGAGATGTTCAGGCCCAACAGGCTCAGCTTCCCGATCAGATGTTGGGGGATGATTGTATTGAATGCTGAACTGAAATCAATGTACAGCATTCTGACTTAAGTGTCTTTCTTGTCAAGATGTGTCAGTGCCAGGTGGAGAGTGGTGGAGATGGCGTTGTCCGTCGAACGGTTAGAAGGATACGCGAACTGCAGGCGGTCCAGTGAGGGGGCCAGCAGGGTCTTGATTTGTCTCATGACGAGCCGCTCGAAGCACGTCATGATGATGGGTGTGAGTGCAACAGGGCGGTATTCATTGGACAGGACACAGTAGACTTCTTCAGCACAGGGACTATGGTGGTAGACTTAAAACATGTGGGAACGACGGCGCTGCTCAGAGAGATGTTGAAGATGTCGGTGAGAACATCTGCCAGCTGTTCGGCACATTCTCTGAGCAGTGCCTGTGATGTTGTCTGGTCCAGCAGCTTTACACGGGTTGACTCTGCGTAGAGTTTTCCTCACATCAGCCGTGGTGAGACACAGCACCTGGTCGTTCAGAGGAGGGGTGGTCTTCCTCACCGTCACATTGTTCTGCATATCGAACCGTGCGTAGAAGCTGTTCAGTGCATTTGGAAGGGAGCCGTCACTGTCACAAGCAGGTGATGAAGTCCTGGAGTTGTTGATGGCTTGTATGCCGTGCTACATGCGCCATGTGTCACCGCTGTCTCTGAAGTGATTGTGGATTCTCTGGGCGTGTGCGCGCTTCGCCTCTCTGATGGCCCGGGACTGCACGCACCTCCGCAGTAATCCATGGTTTCTGGTTGGGTCGTTATATGATGTTCTTGGAGACAGTGACGTCATCTGTGCACTTGTTGATGTAGCTGGTCACTGATGACGTGGACTCCTCCAAGTCAGTGTAGTCGCCGTAAGTTGCAGCCTCCCTAAACATGTTCCAGTCAGTGTTCTCGAAACAGTCTTGAAGAGCAGAGATGCCTCCTGCTGGCCAGGTTTTAACCTGATGTTATTCACTTCACTTGTCTGTGGCTTTAATGTTATGCCTGATTGGTCGATTAAAACCACTGACAGGTGAAGTGAATAACATCTATATGAATGTGAATATTCGTAATAATAAATAAGATGTAAGCTGTTAAAAGTTTCCTGTTTGAAAAAAAAAAAAAAGCTAAATTCAAAATATTTCCAAAAACAGTATCCCAATTTGGGATAAAAAAAAAAACTTTGAAAAACTATATTTGTATTTATTTTTTATTTTGTATTTATATTTCATTTATATTTATATTTCATGTTAACGAAAGTGGTCTTTGACCTGTGAGCATCATATTGACATAAAATGCTTTAACAAATGAATAATGCATAGAACAAATGTATCTATTATTTCTATATTTATTTCTTGCCCTGCCTGTTTAGAATGTGGCCTCTTCACGAAACGTTTAAAACTTAGTTTGGAGGAAAAAATTCAGAGTATGAACCAGGACCTGTCCTTTGCTTAACATGTTGTTTATAATGGCCCGGGACTCACATTATGAGACACTCACAGTTTCAGAATGCTGATGATGCTATGCTGCCGTGGTTAGGTTTTCCTCCAAACTCTCAGATCAACCTGATATTGTATGGTTCTGTCAGTGATCCATCGTTATTCACTTAAAATTAACATTAAACTTTATTAGAAAAGTACACCTAGAAAATAAAGGTTTGTCTTTTTTCTTAACTGGCTACTACTTTCTTTTTAACAAGTTACCTCTCTTTATCGCCACTAGATGTCGCACTATTCCTTTAGCTACATCACCAAATCAAACCTACAGTAGGTCGCTGAGACTGCAACAGGTCTTCAAGTTGCCCTTAAAAGATGTACAAGACCGGTCAAAAAAGTCACCACCTGGATTTAACTAGGTATAATTACTGCAGTGGTTATTATGGTTCAGCTGCAACGAGCGATTGAATCCTCATTAATTAACCCTCATTTCAGAAGACCTATCCTGTGGTCAAGGCAAAGATGTTTCTCTGTTTCAGAAGGTTCAAAGTATTGTCCTGCATCAAGCAAAGATAACAACTAAGGAAATTAAACTATTAAAATTGGGTTAACTGCTGTAAAAGTCAACATTAATACCTGGCAGGATAGTGGTGCACCTTCATCTCTGAGGAAGTAATGTGATCAGGATCAGAACTATTGTGGTAAACTTTTCGTGAAATGAAATTGTAACTAAAGAAAAACAGTAAAACTCTAGAACAGCTCTGATTAATAGTGAAATTGAAAGCATTTCCACTCTCACAATGTGAAGAGAAATCAAGGAAATACGATTAAATTGTGAAAGAGTGCTTCAGTAAAATATTAGAGTGTGTGCCTTTTATTTATTATTAATTTTGGCCAGTGTAGAATAAATAATAAACACAACATCCGTGTGTAATCAGGATGAAGGTCAATCAGCAAACTTGAGAAGATGTATTCATTTTTTTTCTTTTTAAACCTTAGACAAATTACTATATTAAATGTACATGTTTATTTCTACTGACTCGATAATAAAAATGTATTTCATTTAATCAACACTGCAATTCCAACAAAAATGTGACTTTTAACCTACATGATGTACTGTGCTGACATCACACTTCCTACACTACAAAAACGCCAGACAGTAAGAAAAAAAGCCTTGTTTTGCTACTCAAGCATGTTTTGCATTAAAAAAGTATCTCATTTCAAATTTAAGTTGCCTTAATAATAAAATATTCCAGGTAACATTGTGTAAGATTTAATCATTTACCAGCAACTACATGGGTTTCCATAAACTCCAGGCAGAGAAACACAATGATTTTTCTTTTCTTATTTTAGAGGTAAGTCAACTTGCACAACTTCTCAGTTTAATCATCTTACGAAATTACATCAATTAATTAATTTATTTTTTATTCATCATCAACAAGTGTTGAAAATATATAAAGCTGGTTATTCTACCTGTTACCTTTAATAATAAATATTACACACAGTTTCACTTTGAGTCTGAGTTTCGTTTTGTCCGTCTCTGTTCCTC
Organism: Clarias macrocephalus; assembly: GCA_011419295.1. Taxonomy (NCBI): domain Eukaryota; kingdom Metazoa; phylum Chordata; class Actinopteri; order Siluriformes; family Clariidae; genus Clarias; species Clarias macrocephalus. The sequence goes on along the minus strand of JAAGKR010007026.1, from coordinate 1,510 downwards.
CCACATTTACTTCCTCTTGTAATGGTTACAGTTCAGGTCTTCGAAGGAGGTTTAATAACTGCTGATTCAACGTTTAGATTTTGGTTATCTTCACTATGATAATACAGCACGATCCAGCTGGGTCGCACTCGGATTGTTTCAGCTCTCGATGGCCAACAAGAAGCAGGAAATTGCAACGCAAAGTGTCAAAGATGCCGGAGTGTAAATGAAGAAGCCATATTTTATTCACATAGTTTGTTCAGAGTGTACCACATTAAAGTGTGTAACTTTTACAATGCATCAGATATGAGTTCTCCATCTATAAGGTTTTAAAAATGCCCACTTTTCTATTTCTGCAGCTCGTCCATCATTTCATAATTTTTATCCATGAAAAAATATAACCGAAAAAAGATTTGAATAAAAAAAAAAAAAAAAAAAACAGTTGATGTGTGGTAGAGAGAACACTTTTGTCCATTTCTTTCAGCATGCAAGCATTGAACCTCGTCTGTAAACTTCTCCCTCGTCTGTGAACGAAGCCTATGGTGTCAGTTATATGATGTCTTGGCACTAACTGTTACTACTCTGTGTAACTACTCAGGTTAGGGACAAGTTATTCATCGTTTTGTAAAGATCGTACGGTCCACTCACTGAATGTTCACGGGAATGACTGCAGTGGGCTCTGAGCCACCACATTCACAGATGTTTTACTGCAGCTCAGGGTCTCATCACCGTACTGTGCTTATAGTCTTCTGTAAAAGTTAATCAGTTTCACTTCGACATTCACAAGAAAGTTCATCACAAGTCCCGGGTTGACTTGAGCATCCCATATACAGTATTTTTCATCTTTGACAAGAGGAACAGATGGAAAAGCTTCTACTCAAAAGTTCAGTTTCACGATGTCATGAAGAAAGCCATGAAGCTCTCAAAACCCTAAAATGGGTGAGGTCACAATAAGGTCATGTGTCCAGGTTAATGTCATGATGATGGCTCAGGATATAAATAATTGCACTACTAATTATTCAAACAAAGGCTTTCGTGTGTATTTTAAGTTTTATATTATATTATACAATATTTTCGTTTTTTTTGTTGTTGTTGTTGTTGTTTTTTTTTTTTTAGCCAGACAGTTTAAGATCAGCTTACCATTTTATATTTGCCCAAATAAATAAATAAAAACTCAGTTAATAAAATGAATGAAATTAATGATTGATTACATCTAAAAAAAATCTATAAAATGATTAGCAATTTTTTTTCAGTTATAATACTTTTTTTTTTTTTAGCCCTTAGAAAATACAGTTTGTATAAAGTAGCTCTTCCTGGACATTTAGCACTTAGTTTCGTTTCTTTAACACTGCACTTATTGTGAAACTTTTTCTCAGCACTCAAAGCTGTATGATGAAATGCAGGAAAAAAAAAACATATGTGGGGATCAAACACACACACACACACACACACACACACACACACACACACACACACACACACACACACACACACACACACACACACACACACACACACACACACACACACA